>CABHPQ010153342.1:0-41274 GCA_902168405.1 Peromyscus aztecus | reverse complement strand
AAAAAAAACCTTCATTTCTAGTAGCTTTATTTTTCACTTTCTGTGAAAGTAATTGTGACTGAAATCCTTCAATGCTAGGACAAGGTTTTGCATTTCGGAGGAAACTGAAGATCCAGCAAAATTACAAGAAATTGCTATGGAAGGTAAAGAAGGCGCCCGTGTCACAGGAATCCCAGTTCACTGATCATTACCCAGACCATCTGAAGCACCTCTATTTAGCTGAAGAAGAAAGACTCAGGAAACAGCAGAGAAAGGTTGGCCCCCCTCCGTCAGAAGAACAAGATGACCAGCCCCTGCCTGAAGAAGAGTGCAACCCTGAGCAGACCTCGTCTGAAGATCCATCTAGTGATCGCCAGCCTCAGCCAGAACAGCTGTGTACAGTAAAGTATGTACTTTCTTCTTTTGAAATGCCTTACTTCAAATGTAAATTATGTTTTATAGGAGATTCAGAGCAATTTGTATAAGAATTAGGAGTTCTTAACACATTTTCGAAGTCATGTTATCATATTTCCCCAGCGTTTCTATTTTTAGTGTAAAATGACTGAAGTAGGGCTAGTTTAACATAGGTGACAAGAATATGAAGTGAGAATCAAGAGATTTGAGTTTTGAAATTTGAAATTCTTGAGAGTTACCGCCTCTCAAGAACAGGTAACTTCACTGGAATAATTAAGCCCAATTATTAATAAATATATATTTGTGTGTGTGTGTGCACGCTTTAAATTTTTTTAGGCAAGGCTTGGTGTTGTATATCTGTCAGGCCAACGTTTGGGAAGCTGAGGCAGGATGATTATAAGTTCTGGGCCAGTGTGGGCAGCATAATGAGATACTAGAGAAATAATGCAAGTGTGTAGTTGTTGACACTTTAGATTATGGAGCCAGACTTTACATGTTGATATACCAGTGTCCTCTATGATGGGAAGGACAGAGTAAAAAGAGCCACCATGCATACCACCTTGCACAGCCTCAACCGGAATGGTCATCTCGTGTGAATGATGATCTTAAAGTATTATATTTCATATTTTGATGGCTGAATTAATTTATGTCAAACTTTTAAAATGTATGACATTTGGTGTTTATGAATGCTAACTGCTATTATCATGTTTTAATTTGTATTTTCTGCAAAGAGTACAGGAAATAGGTTGTAGCTAACAAAAACCATTCACGGCCTTGTTTTACATGCCTGTAATCGTCTCAGAAGGCTGAAGTGGGAAAGTGCTGTTAATTCAAAGGTAGCTTGAGCTACATAGTGAGATTCCATCTCATAAAACAACAAAAATGTTTAAATGTGCTGAGCACATGGGTGTTTTCCTGGATGTGTGATGTCTCATCCCTGGTAATCCCTATACTGAGGAGGCATAACCACAGTTTGTCACAGTTGGAGGCTAAGCTGGACTAGATGGTGAGTTTCCGGCCAGTTTACACTGCTTTAGAAGATCCTGTCTCAGAACAAGTCCTCTCTAACACTTTGCTTTTATAAAAGCTAGCTTATGAAACTTTGTCTACACATAATTCAATCAAAAATATATTTTCATGTAAACTAGCAAGGAAGCCAGGCATCACTTTAGATCATAACTTTTTTTTAATTCTTTTAACTAAAATTTTGCCTTTCAAAGCTGGTACAGTGATTACATGGACAAGACATATGCAAGACCAAGCCAGACAAAATCCCAGCATTGACTGAGGAGGGGGAGTCACAAAGTCCCCTATCCAGCTTAGGCGATTTTGGCAACTGATGGCTGGTGAGGGCGGTTGGGGGGAGTCAGTCTTCTTGGTGGATGCAGGTCTGAGAGGCTGCCCATGCTCTGGTAGATGGCCCCACCTCTATGCACGTGTACATACTGGCAGCAGTAAGTGGACTCAGTGAGTTTAATAAAAGTACAAAAGAAGCCCATGAAGTGAGGGAGGAAACATGGTGTAGAGGATAGGGAAGGAATTGGAGAAGAAAAAATGGTGGGTGGATTTGATCAAAAATACATTATAATGAATGTATATAAGTCTCTAAAAATTGTAAAAAAAAAAATAATAAAATTGAGCATAGTGTTGCAAATAACAGCAAAGTATATAGTTGGGGATAAGGACCATAAAAGTCTAGGAGGCCTTGTGTTTTGTTTTCAGTAGGCTTTTAGTAGGTGAAGCTCATTGGCCAGCCCCCTACTTCACTGAGACACCTTGTCTCAGACAATGTAGTGAGCAATCCCCTAGTCTCCACATGTCTAAACATGCATGCCCAAAGCTACAGGAACACTCACATGCACACAGAGAATTAGAAGTAAAGACTGACACTCCAAAACTGACTGAAATTTACAGAAGTAAAGTACAGAAGAAAGCAAAAAGCCTAGTGTATATTTTAGTCTAGGAGATCAGTACTGTCATTATAACAACAGTTTGGACTGGTGGAGCAGAACTCATGTCAGAGAGTTAAGGAGTGAGTGGGAAGTGATGGCTGTAAGTTTATTCTTTGTGTAGGAATTTGATAGGAAAAGTTAAGAAACAAGATCAGCTGAAGAGCACATAGACTTTAGGAATGGAAAATATATGTATTTAATTTTAACTAGGGAGCTGCTGAAATATATTGTGGTTATGACATGAGAAGTTGAGGCACAGAGGACAGGAAAGTTATTAAGTCAGATAATAAGTAACATCATAACCTTTCAAAGATCTCAGAGTGCTTCAAGATGGAAGATTTATAAATGAAGACCATTTCTGAGGATTGGTGGTTAGTGGTAAGAGGTTAGAGACAGGGTAATCAAAGAACTCAGATTTCAGTTTATTTATACCACAACTGGTTACGTCCTTCAATTCATTTCCCATCTGTTTACAACATTTTAATATCCAACCAAACGTACTGTGCTTCCCTAGTTCAATCTTTCTCCAAAAACATCCATTTACCATGCTTGAATTTGTAACTGTAACTGTAACTGGTTTTAAGATCTTATTTGAGCATTTTCATATTTTTTGTTGTTGTTATTCTTTCTCTCCATGCTTCCTTCAATTTGTATTAGTGACGTTTTTGTATGTAAATACTGTATTTGACATAATTGCATAATTTTGTCTAAATCATTTTTGAGTGATTTAACTTGCCATCTTAATTTCTCTTGCAAGTTATGATACTATTCCAAAGAAAAAGAAGAAGACTTCAAACCAAAAGGCACAAGAAGAGTATGAACGGGTACAGGCAAAGCGTGCTGCTAAGAAATTCGTAAGTTCTACTTTTTAATTATTTAGGTTTATTTTTCTTTATCTTTAGCATGTACAAGCTATGCTGCTTAGTATTGGGCACATAATATTGTCTGTTTCAATACTTATTTTTTGGATTACTCAGGAGCAGACTTACAGAACTGTATAATATTCTAAGTCCTTTATTGGCTCAGACAATACCAGTAGGTCAGTGATAAAATTCAATTTAAAAAAAGTGGCTTGTCAATAATATGAATATCTGGCATCTGTGATAATGTTTCTCAGATTACAACCTAGGAACTTAGACCTTTAACAAGTTCCTTGAAATAATTTTATGTGCTGTAAATTTGAGGACCTGAGACCTATTGATTATTTTCTTAATTTTACATTACAGTAAAAGCCGGAGGGGAAGTGTTGGAATAAAATACTCAGAAACGAAGCTGTCTTCCATGCTTAAACATTTCCTTAAGTATCTCCTTTGGCCCTTGATCTATGACCTTAAAAACTGCATCTGTACAGAGTAGTAATGGTTATTCTTAAGGTTTTGGCTTTTAGATTTTTTTGGTTTGTTTTGTACTAAAGCTTAAGTAATGTACCAGTGTTTCATCAAAATCTCCCCAAAGACAGTACTGATAAAATTGCATTAATACACATTAGAATATGAGTAGTTAAAGAAATTCAGAGTTTAGTATCTAAAATGCTTATGATTACTCTTCAGCTGATGACAGGCAGAGATGATCTCTAATATTAATACAAAAGCCAGTGACACTTTACCCATGAGATCAAAATTGTTAAGAATTAGTTAAATAGACACAGAATTGAGGGTAAGAGTGTTAAATAAGTGTAATGCCATAAGGACAAACCAGGCCAGGCAGCAGAACTCACAAATAAGTGAGGCAAGTCTCACTGTGTATTACTGGCTGGCCTAGAACTTAGAGATCTACCTGCTTCTGCCTCCCCATTGCTAGCATTAGAGGCCTCCGCCAACAACACCAGCCTCAGATCTCTATGTACTTACTTAAACACTACACCAAATAGTTAAATGATTTTAAGTAATAGGATGTCACCTGATGAACACTTGAATCTGAATCTCTGCCACATAGTGGTCCCCAGCAAGTCACTTCTTTATCACTGAGCTTGCTCCTTGTATGTAAGACCAACCAAGTAAACTAGGAAATTTTTTTACAAGAATGGAGTGTGCCGCAGTTTCACAAATCGCATGTAAGATTCTTTGCTAACTATAATTGCTTGTAATTACAAGTGAGTGTGAGTCTAATGTTTGTCTAGTATATCATTTTGAGGCTCCCTGGCTTGAACATGAAGAACACACTACAGTACAACTTCTTTTCAGCTGTTACGTTTAAGTTAGTAAGAATGTTGTAGTGCTTGTTTGAAACGGATCTTCAGAGCTATTGACCATTTTGAGTTATCGTCCTCTGTACTTAGATTTGCATTCCTATCATAGCAAGTCAAATGAGTATGATAGTCCTTAAATGGTGAAACTCAAGATGCCTAACAGAGTGTTTTGCACTAGTATAGTAAGTAGGTAGCCACCTAAATCAAATCTGTAACTTAGCTAAATCACACACACACACACACACACACACACACACACACACACGCACACACGCACACACGCACACACGCACACACGCGCACACACACAAAACTAAAAAGTTTTGAACTTTTTAGTGTTATACAGAATATTAGAATAGTTAACCTCTATGAAGGTCCCTCTAATTCTTTAGTGGACTTAAACAGTGAAATTGTTAAATATTTGACTTTTCTTTTACTTACATACAAATGCATAAAGTGCTGCCACGACTGTTAGTCTTTGATGTTCCGTCTGTTGTTATGGTATGAAAGCACAGAGGACATACTACTTCATCTTGGAAAACTATTCACATTTTACACAATATAAAAGACAAATATCAGTGGGTTTGCATTGTGATAGCAATTTCAAAACAATTCTGACCTGTGTTTTCCGTTTGTGACTAATGAACATTATGTATATGTATAATTGCAGGAATTTGAAATGAGAAAGCAAGAAAGAGAAGAAGCCCAAAGGCTCTACAAGAAGAAAAAAATGGAAGCTTTCAAAATACTGAGCAAAAAGACTAAAAAGGGCCAGCCAAACCTGAATTTACAAATGGAGTATCTTCTTCAGAAAATACAAGAGAACAGTTAAAATAGGCATTTTGTCTTTAAGGATTAAATTGTGACTGACTGTTGCATCCTTTTGTATGTGTTGGGAGCTCCCAACAGTGAACTAAATTTGTTGACATCAATGGATTGATAAATTTTGTAATAGAAAAAAATTCTCTATATATATATTCTCCACAAAGAATGACTTTATCCTGAACTTTAAAAACCTTCAATGGGATTTTTATGAAATAAAATGTTTTGAAATAGGAGACCTGAGCTCACATGAAGCATTTCAGTGACGTGTGAACCAAAGGGATTACATTAGCTGCCTCAGCTAGGCTATGTAGGGAGACAAGAAGAATTTTGTGGGTGAAATACTTAAGAAGTCTTCAAGGTTGCAAAAGCTACAGGCAGATGGAGCAGGAGGAATTACAAGGAAAAGGTTTGCGATGTAGTCAGACATATAAAAAGAGTTACTGGTAGTGGGATAATGTTTTCCTTCTATTCCTAACGGTTCCTCCCATACAGAGAAAATGTCATTGTCTTCTTATTGGCTGACTTGTTTTGCCTTGGGACAGTGTTGTAACTTTTATGTTTGAAAACATACATGCTGGTTTAGAGTACATATAATCTCCCTATCCTCCCACCCCACCTGACTTGTATATGTACATGTAAATATGTGTGGGCGTGTGTGTGGAGGCCAGCAGTTGAGGTCTTCAATCACTCACAACCTCATTGTTTGGATAGAGTTTCTCACTGACCTGGAGTCTTCCTGTCCCGGCCTCCCCAGCACTGGGGTTACAGGAACAGCATTCTAGCCTTTGGGGAATCCCAACTCGGGTCCATATCCTTGGACAGCACAGCAGTCATTTTACTGACTGAACCGTCTTCTATCGAGATGGGTTCTCCTGCTGTTTTGCCTAAGCCAGCCTCAGTTCCTGGATTCTTGATCTTCAGCATCCCAAGGAACTAGTACTACAGGCACATGTCGGCATACTAGACCAGAGCATACATATTTTTGACTGCCATTATCATAAGTTGTCAAAACAAGTTCCGTTGAGAAAGGATAAGGGGGATAGACACAACAAGGGATATTGAGAATTTGTTCTGTACCCTGAGGTCACAGCTTAGTGGTGGGTAGATTGCTTGCCTAGTATGTACAAGGTCCTGGGTTAGTCCCAATGCTGCAAAACAAAATAATTAAAAAGTGTGTCATATATGTCCAGTTTGTCAAGACAAAGATGAAAAAGGACAACAATGAACACATGAAATGATAACATATACATAATAACCATGTATAGACAAAGGGATAACTATGTACACATGAAGTTTTAGGTGACCAGAGACTGGTTTCAGACTTTAAACTTTTAAAAGGAAGTTTGATCTTGGCAGTTGATACAAGTTTATATTGGGCCGTAGTTGTTAATTTGTAAAAGTGCAGTAGGCTTTTAATTGCTCCATTTGGTACCTTAGTCTTTTTGAGACAAGGTTTCTACATAGCCTTGGATGTCTTGGAACTCACTCTGTAGACCAGCCTGTCCTTGAACTCACAGAGATCCGCCTGCCTCTGCCTTCCAAGTGCTGGGATTAAAGACGTGTATCACCACCCCCAGCTTTGTGCATTAATCCTTAAAGTACGATGATGAGGGTTTGACCCGAATTTAGGGTAGCCCAGTCTACCGGAAGTAATTCTACAGAGATGGAGTGTAATACTTTGGGTCTTCCAAAGAGGGTTGGGGGGCCTCAGAAAAGAAGTGAGATGTGGCATGAAGGTGCTCAACACAGAGCTTTTAGCTAAAGCACAGCATCTCACTTCCCTTGTTATGCCAAACTTAAAAGGCAAATTATCCTGTATAGAATTATGCTTGAGAGTGTGGCTCATTCCAAGCTGGTGTCCTGGATGGCCGCAGCAGATGGTGGCCAAGGTAAGGCTTGGCAAGCTCTCCAGAGTATGCTAATATCAGCAAAGGTGCTGGCTGAGGTACTTGGCCTCAGATGTAGACTGCTGTGGCTTGTCCTTGACCTACATTAGATATGCATGCATGAGCAGCAGGGGCTCATCAGAGTCTTCCAAAACTAGACAACAATCTTATTTACAACAAGGATTTAATGATAGAAAAAGATGATAATTGGATCTGCTAGATACTATTGATTAATCAGTGTTTTCTGCTTTTACAATTTCCAAGACAAATACCTACATGCAGTGCAGAGCTCTAGAAAAGTTCCAGGTTTAACCTGTTCGTACCAGTCATTGAATTGTGTGGACATTGCAAGAATTTGACCACTGTAATTAGGAAAGATCAAAACCCAGCCGTTGGCACTGTACCAACGCAAATGCTTTGCTTTTCAAGGTTGTACCAGTATCTCAAATACACACTGGAGAAGAGAAGAGAAGTGGCCTGCCGTGCTGAATGCACGAAGATAAATTGAACTCCTTGTTGACAGATACCTTCCAGTGAACAGCATGCTGGTGAAGAGCCTAGAGCCTTCATCAGATATCTTGTCTGTCTCTGTAGATCCATGACTTTCTACCTCAGAGGTTCTGGTACATGTTATATTTTTAGTAACAGCAACTACGGGGTTATAGGAGTTAAATTATGTGCAGGATAGCTGCCTTTTAAATGTGAGTAGGAGACAAGTGTGATTGTCTTTGGTGTTTTATTAATTTGTGGGGCATTTTGAAAAATGAAAAAGCATTCTAGACTTAATGTTGAATTAATTTAACTTTGGAAGAGCTCCGTGACTCATGTTCATTCTTAAAACAGATAGCCAGGCTACACCTGCTGAGAGCTCTGCCCCAGGATTAGGCACACTGTTGGTTGTGTGTAACGTGACTGGGAAGAACGTCACATTCTTTTGATTTTTAAAAATTTTTGACAGTAAGAAGGTGTGAATCTAGGGTTAGAATTTTTTTTTTTCTTGTCTTTGAACTTTAACCTACATGATGGTTTCGTAGGAAGACCTCACTTTATTCTGGGAGCCTGATTAGAGAAAACATGATGAAATGAAAAGCGTAAATATTTTCCTTTTGTAGTGGTATTGTGTTCCCCAAAATATTGTGTACCTTAATAAACTTATCTAGGGTCAGAGACAGAACAGCCACAATATTAAACATGAGGATAGGCAGTGGTAGCACACGCCTTTAATCCTAGCATTCCAGAGACAGAAATCCCTCTGGATTTCTCTGTGAGTTCAAGGCCACATTGGAAACGGCCAGACGTGGTGACACACGCCTTTAATCCCAGTAAACCAGCCTTTAATCCCAGGGAGTGGTGGTAGAGAGCAGAGAGGTATATAAGGCGTGAAGAAACTCGAGGCATTTGGCCTGGTTAGGCATTTGGCCTGGAGAAGCATTTGGGCTGGTTAATCATTCAGGCTTCTAGCAGCAGTTCAGCTGAGAGCCATTCGGATATGAGGACATAGAGGCTTCCAGTCTGAGGAAACAGGACCAGCTGAGAAGTTGGACAGGTGAGGAAGCTGTGGCTCGTTCTGTCTCTCTGATCTTCCAGTGTTCACCCCAATACCTGGCTGAGGTTTGATTTTATTAATAAGAACTTTTAAGATTCATGCTACATCCTTTCGTTTTTTGTAGGACTTTTGTTATACTTTCATAACTTCTGTTAAGAACACATTGAATCACGCATAGGGCTGCCAGTCTCACTGAGGCTCGTTATTAAATATGTAAATGTAAAACTTGGTGAGTTTGACATACATATGACATGAAGAATATATTAACCTTGAAGACTGGATAGGACCCAATATAAAAGGCAAAACAATAGTCCACATATCAAAAGATATCACCTTCGGCCACAGGACTATTTTGTTAAAGAAAAACTTCTAATCATGATTGTGTTTACAATAACATGATGTGATTAGATAATTAGAAAACCGGTATCTAGTTTCATGGCTGAACATTTAAGTGGTGATTCTGTGCTAGAGTTGATGAGATCTCTAAGGGGTGAACCTGCTCTGTTAGGGTAAAAGAAAAATTGCAGGAAGAAACTAGTAAAGTTTTGCCCTCTTGGGTGCATCGCCTTCAAAGCAGTTAGCCTAAAGTCATGGTTAAAGTTGCAGAACTTTAATCTGCAAACCAAGGAATATAGATGTTCTGACCCTAAAATGGGAACCACACAAGTATTTCATCCGGATTTACGTTATGTAACCCATAAATCTAGATAGAGATAGTGAATAACAGGACAGGACGTGCTTGCCTAGTGGGAAACAGATGCTTCATAATCTCACAGTGACACAAGATCCACTGCATTACTTTTCCTCTGACTCTTTTTCATGTGAGCCTCCAATACTGCTGCTTTTATTACAGAAACATAGCATGTTTATGATTACAATATCAGATGTAGAGAAACTAAGAGAAGACCTGCTTCAGTAAAAAATCTTGAGTTTGTTGGATGTTTACATCTAAGTAGGCTTCGAAGCAGTGAAGGAAAGTCAAGGGTATGTCTTTGATGCCATCGTTCCCTCTTAGCACTCTTAGAAAAACGGCTCAGAAATTCTGTGCAAATTAATTACTACTGTGGCTAGGTTCTGAGGGTTAATTTTCCTGCTGTCAGCTTGCAGACTGAAATATCATTTCATTTTTAAAACATTACCATTTAATGTGCCTTATATTTTATACTTGTGTGTTGAGAAATGTGGTTTGAATTTCTTTAGTTCAGATCAGTTTACAATTTAGTGTTTGTGTTAATGTGGCATCTTAAGTTACAAACATTTATAAAAGCTGTTTGAAGTAGAAAGGGATAAACTACTGTGAATCTATTACATTTTACCCCTAAACTATATTATAGGAAAATTTATATTTTTGTATGCTTTATTAATGGCATAATATAAAAATAAATTTAGAAATCAATATCTTGACTCTTTATAGCAATGTACGGCCAGTCATTTAACAATATTGTGTGATATAAATAATTATGATTGGCATTAATATATTCTTTACAGGGAATGTATTATTCCCATAACTAAAAAGACTTATCTAAATTCTTTGCTTTCGTAAGAATGATTTTACATTAGTGGCTGAATAAGTGGAGCAGCCACATGAGTCACGTGCAAAAATCCTTCTGTGCACACAGAACTTTTAGCAGCATGGAATATCGTCTGTTCTATGAATCAGAAATCATTAATCCAGTATAAAAGGTGACATTTGATCTTTGTTCTTGATTGAAATTATTTATCTGTTTGCAGTATTTTGCTGTCCCAACAATTAACTGAAATTCTGAGGCATCATTGATGATTTATATGGAGGGTGATAGTGATATAAGCACTTGAGTGATTATTATCTTGCAGATTTACAGTTTGACTACTTATGGCATCCGATTTGAGAATGTGATTATGGAATTACTCACTTATCACTTTAACAGCTATGAAGATCTCTGAAAAGGAATTTAAGTGTTCTATCTTGGGGGCATACTGCAGATGACAAATATTCGCTCCCGAGAAACTAGGACATACCATTTTCAGGATGAAACACTGAAAAAAAATCAATGCTACTTGTAGGCCTTCCTTAAAATGGCCCAATTAACTGCACTCATGTCCATTTACTCCATTTGTGATTCACGAAAACAGAATTTTAAACATGATTTAGATTTCAAGAGTGAAAATACGTGATGGAAAAATCCTTAGTTACTGACTCAAGGTCATACAACATTTCTGTTTCTGAGTTAGAAACAGAAACTCAGTTTCCTAACAGCCATCCCAAACTGCTGGATGATATCTCTAGAAATTGCATCTGTGAAATTACAATCAAGACAGATATATTTAAGCCCTTGAAAAGCTTTGCTTGCACTGTAATTCCATATCTCAGGCTGATTATTATATAGTCATTCACAGCAGGTTTTTGGACTGTCCATGCTGGTGCAGCATTTGGCACCCTAATAGAACAAACAAGACGCACATTTGAATAAGTTCGTATTTCTGCATTGAGCCATCTGGGTAACCAGTATGATCTCTTTTCTGGAAGATGTGCGTATTTCTTACCTGGCAACATGAGGAACGGTAACTTTCTCCAGTTTTACATGGTTAATGACAGTCAATGAGTGTATCTAGCATCCCACACTCAAGATATTAGAGTCACGGAAAAGGACAGAGGATGAGAGAAGCATTTAGAGCTCCAGTAAATATTTACCAGAGTTAATGGAAATGGTTCACATTTCAACTGCTTACAAGCTGTGTGATTTTGTATAATTTTCTGCTTTATCTCTGCCCCATCTGTTTGCTGATGACATGAAGAAGAAAATGGTTCATAACTTACTTCTAAATCTTTTGGGTAAGTGTGGGGTGTTCAGAATCCAGAACATTTGGGATTTTAGGAAAGGACTGTAAATTGTTCTTGTTTTATAATAAGTTATTACAGTAGTTGGAGAAAGATGGGAGTGTTAATCAGTTCAGGTTAGATTTCTGCCCACGTGGGAAATAATGAAAGCAAGAGGGGCTTTCAAATTTTTTAGATGGAGACTCTAGATCTGGGATAACATGAACATCCCAGAGCAACTTAAATGAGAAAATGGATTATACAAGGTTCCTAGAAGAGTAACTGTGTTTGATATGTTATCCGTTGTTATAACATTACGCATCTTATTGCACCTTGTGAAATGTTATTCTTTGTTTTAACCATTTTGTTTACAAGGACATAACATACATTAGCTATTATATGACAGATATATCTTGGATGAGTTTACATGATTTACTGACAAAATTTGTGTCCTATGGGAAAAACTAAACATCAAAAATAGCAAAGGCATGAAAGAGAAGAAAGAAAGAAAGAAAGAAAGGAAGGAAGGAAGGAAGGAAGGAAGGAAGGAAGGAAGGAAGGAAGGAAAGGAAGGAAGGAAGGAGGAAGAAAGCATGGATGTTGTGAATTGAATTACGTGTCTGGATTATTTTGCTGGGATGATCTTCAGTTCTGTCTCTTTCCATGAAGTACAAAAATGATTTGCGGGTGGGTATGAAGTCTTACTACATCACTACACTCTTCCTAATGTAACATTTGATAGTTTTTTTTAAATCAAAGATTACCAGTATCTTTCCCTGTGTCCCATTCCCAGCACAGAAAAGAACAAAGAAAGAAAGAACAAAGGGAAGGGAAAGAAAAAGGAGGCTGCAAGGAAATTCTGGAAGGTACCTGACAGGTAATATCTTCTCTTCCTTTGTTTCCTTCCATTTTTTTTTTTTTTTTAAGTTTCATCTGTACTTTGTTGGCCTCAGATTTCTTCTGAGAGTAATCAACCATCTTCTGATTGGCTAAGTCTCACCCACAAGATAAAACCGATACCTGACACCATTCTTGGCCCAATAATCAATGTCCAGTCAGGTTATAGGCCCTGGAGGCGAACCTACTACTACTCTCTGTTAAATGGACATAGGACTGAACTGACTCTCAGTGACTTATTGTTATACCCATACATCATTGCATCTTTCTGCTCTCAAAGCTGCTTCTCAAAGAAGCTTCTGTTTGCAGTAGATGATGATCAATACAGGGACCCACCATTAGCTAAGGTGCAGAGAATAAGAGTTTTCACAATGCTGAGCACTAGCTAGAACATATAGAAGGCACCCCATTTTCCCAAGGCTCAGTGGTCATTGTCGATCGCTGTGGAGGGGACAGAAACAAGTGTAAGAGCCAGAGGTGAAGGATGACTAGAAGGAAACACTGTCTTCTGGACATATGAATTACAGCAGTTGTGACAGCATTCACAAGACCCGGGAAAACCAACCTGATCAAATCCCAGCACCGAGATGGGAGATACACATGAAATCCCAACCTAACCTTGGAGCTATTGGCTGTTTTTAGCTGCTGGAAGGAGAGTTCTCTCTTAGAATGTAACACTGGGTAAGTCAACCACACATCAGTAGAAGACCATCTATCAAAAGAACATTGGGGCAGCACAAATTGGTTTTGACAGGTTTAAAAAAAAACAAGGACACAAATTTGGGCGTGTAGAGAAGGGCAGTGGGGCTGTAAGAGTTGGGAGAGGGAAGATAATGACCAAAATGTACAAAAATCCTAACTAATAATTTTTAAATAGACAAATTAAATATGTATACATATTTAAAAAGAATGCAAGAATATATGCAGTCCCTAAATTGAGTTGAAGTGTATAATTCCTAGGTCACAATATAAATTGAGATTTAACATAACATACTTTTGGTTTCTAAAATGAGATGGAAATATAAAATTTGCATTCTCTCAAGTCACAGCATGAGACTGCTTAAATTGCAGTTGGATGTTTATAGCCACTTTCTCCTAATTTTCTTTGTGGTACTCTAACTGGTTTGCTACATATTAAAATTCACAACTTTGGGCTTATATTGTATTAATGCATCTTCTCAAGCTGAGCATTCATTGCAAAAACAAGACTAACAGAGACATAAATGGCTATGACATCCCTGTTTTATCTTTTTCTGTACAGCAAAGGGAAATTAACCTGTTATTACAACATAAGAGCCCCTTCACGACTTTGTTTTGTCTGTTACTCCAACTTTATCTCTTGTTGCCTTTTTTAAATTAATAATCTGTATCATACTAAAATTTGACTTTAAGCACAAACCCCTGATGTTGTATTGGGTAGGGACTTTCCATTCCTATTCTTCTATCTTATCTTGCTATGTTGCCAGTCTTGTCCTGAGCTCAAAATACCCTCCATCAAGTCAGGCTCAGAGGAATGGTAAAGCCTTTCCCTGGACTGAGGGTGGAGGTTGACAAGTGTATTCGTTGTTCAGGGTGAATGCAGTCTGAGACTGCTCAGCTATAGAGACCCCTCAATGAGATTAGGTCTTATATATAAACACACTGATTTTCCTGGCTAATTTGGTGAGTCTCCATCAGAGCCAATAGCCCACCCAATCCCAGCTTTTCTGTATGTCTATTGGTCATTTCTTCACTCCCCATTGCCTCAGTCAGGTAAATCCTAAAGCTGTGCAGGTCTCCACAGAGTGGATCCTTTGACAGGCTCTTCCCTTATGCCCCATGACTTTGAGCAGGAAACTGTAAGCTCTTGAGGTCAGTTTTTGAGAATAGCAACGTTAGCAGCCAGCCACACACTGTGGCTGCTACTGCTACTGCTGTCTGCACCCAGGGTTTTAAAAGAAGCCAAGAATGTGGCTGCTATGTTTAAAGTACAGAGCAGTAAGTCTCCAACTTGAGTGCCTACAGCTGTAACTCTGCCTTCTACAGTCCAGAGTGATAGATTCCCGGCTCTCCAGATCTGGAAGGGTAAACCTCTGGTCTGTAAATCTAGTTTCTGGCCAGAACTTGGGGAGCTTCTTCTTGCCTACCCAGGAATGCTATTTGGGTAGATGCAAAGGCCCCCAGATTGGTAACAAGGAATTGTTCATTATCACTCATTATGAAAATACAAATTAATGCTCACACTTCCTAGAATGATGAAAATCCAAACTGTACCCTATCAACAATGGTTGCCAAAGATGTGAAGAAATTAGAATCATCTGTTAAGGACTTAAAAAGTCTGTATTTTACTTGTTGATGGCGATTTCACTTTTTTACTCTTATGGATGTTGATAGAAGACACGTGATTTACTGTGACACAAATGGTATTCCTTCAAATGTTGGCAGTGGTCAGAGCATTGACATTTTTTTGCACCAGTTCTCTGACCTCTGATTCCCAGGGGTAATGGCTACACCAAAGGTCCACTGGGTGCTGCGCATGAAGCAGATCTTCCAGGCTGGAGAGTCCTAGAGTTTTGTGTTCTGGTGCAGCAGCATTGAACCCAGGTCCTTCTTCCTCATGCCAGGCATGATCTCTACCACTGAGCTACACTCCCATCCTGAATCTGAATCCTAATGGACTTTAAGTAAATATGCCTGCCCTTACCTCAGAGACAGAGAGAGACAGAGACAGAGAGATGTCATTATGCTATACAGTAAACAAACCTGCTTTTTTCCAAAGCTGTTTATTGCACATAAACAACAACAATAGTCTGAAACTAAAGAGCAGTTGATTCTGCTGCTTGCAAAAAGTGTGGGAACTATAAAAACACATTAGAATTGACTCCCAGCACCCACCCACACCACCAATGAGAATGGAAAATGTTATAGCTGCTTTGGAAAATTTTGACAGTTTCTTAGAAAGTTTAGGTCATACCTTTGATACAATTACATGAATCTACTTCTAATTTATGAAGTAATGAAATAAATATCCACCCATAGATTTGCATGTACATTCTTATAGAATCGATGTTAGTAACATCCCCAATTGCCAAAAAAGTTCAAATGGTTTTTAACAGAGACTAAACAAACTGTGGAATACTGCTTAGCAACAAGAATTAAGAAACCACGGTTATATGCAACAAAATTGATAGCTCTGGAATATATTGCGCTAAGTGAAGGAACCATGAAGCAAGAGAGTGTCCATGGTCGAGGAAAATGAAACTATAGATAGTAAGAAGATCAGTAGCTATTTCAGACTGACTTGGTGAAAGAGAACCCCGCACAGTGGGGTGCTCCCTCCTATACCCCAGATTTGTCACAAACCACACCCCCAACACCTGTTTTCACAGTTATCCTTTATTAAGAAGGGAAGAAAACGTCAAGTGGTTGTTTTCTAATTCAGGCAGAAAAACAGCAGCAAATGACCTTGCAGGTGTAAATTTTAAAAAGAGAAAAAGGGGAGATCTGGCTAGCTTTAGGAATGTATTCTAACCAATTTAGCAAGGCAGAGGGAATGGGGGAGAAGGGCAAAGCCTGCCAGAGCCATGCTGTCTGTGGTTGAGCTGGCCAGAGTCCCTTCACTTAGGGGCTGGGATGGATTGCAAATAGTTATGGTAGTGAATGAATTATTCTAAACTTTGACAGGGATCTCTAAAGGATCAGAACTGATAGAATGTATGTATTTTTGTACATAAAGGGATTTATTAGGATGGCTACAGAATATGATCTGGGTAGTTCAACAATGGTTGTCTCACACTAGAGAGGATAAAAATCCAGTACTTGTTCAGTCCACGAGGCTAACTGTCTCAGCATTTCTGGTCTGGTGTTGAAGTCCTAGAGGAATCCTGGAGAGCTACTGGTTTTCAGTATACTTCAGAATCTGGAAGACATCGGTTCTGATATTAGTGAAGGAATGCCGCTGCAGCAGGCTAGACATCCTTACCAGAGAGAGTGAGGGCAAGCAAGCGAAAAGCAAACATTGCCTTCTTCCATGTCATTTTTATCTGTGCTGCCCAGGTTCAGGGAGAGTCTACCTGCTTCAGATAATCTGATTTTTAAAAAAAAATCCTTCAAAAGGGTGCCCAACAAGTTACATTTTAGTTATGTGTAGCACGAATCTTAAAAGGTCTTATTAATAAAAACAAACACAGAGCCAGGTATTGGGGAGAACGCTGAAAGATCGGAGAAGCAGAACAAGCCACAGCTAACCTCACCTCGCCAATTCCTCAGCTAATCTTGTTTCCTCAAACTGGAAGCCTTTGAGTCCTCACCCGAATGGATCTCAGCTGAATTGCTGCTAAAAGCCTAAAAGCTTAACAAGCCTCTAGTTCCTGGTTTCCACACCTTATATTCCTTTCTGCTTCCTGCCATTACTTCCTGGGATTAAAAGTGTGTGTCACCATGCCTGGTTGTTTCCAGTGTGGCTTTGAACTCACAGAGATAGGGATGGATCTCTGCCTCCAGAATGCTAGGATTAAAGGTGTATGTGCCACCATTTTCTGGCCTCTATGTCTATGTAGTAGCTGTTCTGTTCTCTGACCCCAGGAAAGTTTATTAGGGTGCACAATATATTGGGGGACACAATATCACCACAGTTATGCCAGATACATTCAAGTTGACAACCATTAGCCATCATACTTGGTCATAGTGGTAGTTGCACAACAATATAAAGTTATTGAAACTCATGGAACTAAATATTTAAATGGGAAGATCCATACACATCTAATGCAATAAAATCATCTTAAAATAGTGTGAAATGGGGAAAAATTCAGCCATGAACACACAGCGCCAGCATGAAACCCTCTTTTTCCTCCCTGTATTATTATGGTCTTCCTCCTCAGGTTGCCTGGCTGAGGCACCAAGTATGGAATGATTCCAGGCACTTTGCCAGCATAGGTTTAAGGTATGTTAATGGTTCTCAGTCCTCATGGTGCTTTGGAATCACCTGGAGAGCTGTCTCAAAACAGTAGTGTAGAAGAACCTACCTCTACTTTCAAGAGAGAACAGTACATACAGCCAAAACAGGGTGTTTTGTTTGTTCTCTAGTTGAGTCTAGTGTGGAGCCAAGACTGAAAGAAAAAAAAAAAAAAGAAAGAAACAAACAAAACCCAGCAAGACAGCACTGTTTTTTTTTTTTCTGGAATAAATTTTGAAGCTATTTTTGGAGTCCATCAGTATTGCCCACACCTGTGATCACAACCAATCGTAAGGATTCACATCAAGTGCCGTGGAGGGAGAGAGAGAGAGTCCATTTGTAAGCCTACATACAGTTCTAAGCAGGTGCTAGGCTGGAAGGCAGAATTCAAAAGCCACTAGGGAGTTCTCTCACATAGGGGTGTGCGCACGAGTTCTGTTGTCATGCTTTCCTACCTGGAGTTTAGGGATTCATGTTGCTGGGTGATTAATTTTATTTCCCTTGGAGGTAAGAAGAGGAATTAAGAAACAGTCCAAACAAATGTACCATACATCTTCAAAGATGTTGTATTGACTGGTTTTGTGTGTCAACTTGATATAAGCTAGTCATCAGAGAGAAAGGAGCCTCTGTTGAGGAAAGGCCTCCATGAGATCCAGCTGTAAGGCATTTTCCTAATTAGTGAACAATGGGGGAAGGCTCAGATCATGGTGTGTAGTGCCATCCTTGGGCTGGTGGTCCTGGGTTCTCTAAGGAAGTGGGCTGAGCAAGTCATGGAAAGCAAGCCAGTAAGCAGCATTCCTCCATGGCCTCTGCATCAGCTCCTGCCTCTAGGTTTAGGTTCCTGCCCTGTTGGAGTTCCTGTCCTGACTTCCTTTGGTGATGAACAGTAATGTGAAAATGTGAACCAAATAAACTCTTTCCTCCCCAACTTGCTTTTTGGTGTTTGTTGCAACAATAGAAACCCTAACTAAGATAGATGTAATATATGAGTATTTCCTATTGACTCTGCATGCTTCATTTCCTTTATTAAACTATTATGATATTCACATATTAGTACTTTTTAACTGGAAAAATAAAATGTGGCAAAGAGTTAAAGATTTGTAAATAATGTAGTTGAAAATTACTTCTACACTACCCATTCATACCTCCTTGTTAGTTGATATAGAGGTCCTAGTCATTTCCTGCCACTTTTCTTATACACACACACACACACACACACCGGAAATCATAGATAAATGGCACATTACTTATACCTTCCTTAGAGATTTATATGAATCATCTGAATGATTCATCATGATCAAAATATACTTCTTTATAATCTGTGTGCATGTATCTAATTAGAGCTTTCTAATCAAAATTCAATTACATATTTTTTCTTTGATATTTGAATTTCTCTAATTTTTGTTACTCCAAACATACCACATCATATGTTGCTAGATGCATATTCTTGGGTATTGACCCTTTGGAATTTTTGTTGGATAAATTCTAAGTAGAATGACTTCATCAAAAGTTGTGTGTGTGTATTTGATTTATAGTTAGTGCCAAAATATAACTCTTGCAGCAGCTTGCATGTTGTTATTGTTTCATATTTTGGTTAGCACAGGCTTGAGCTAACTGGTCTATCAGTGATTTATAGCCTTCACTATACATTACATTTTATTTTCATTTTTTTCTTGACTGCTAATGAAGCTGAGAAAACTTTTAAATGCCTACTGACACTTCAGAATTTTCTTTCTGCCTCTTCTCTTCCCCTGCCATATTCCCAATTTCTTCTAAGGCAGGCCTGAATAGCTCAGGCTAGCCTTGAACTTGTGATGCTTCTACCTCAGCCTTCTGAGTGCTGGTGTTACTGATGGACATCACCATGATGAGCTTAGAAATCTTTTAGTATTTTCTTTAAAATAAATCTTTATTTTTTTCCATTGAGTTATTTTTATTTTCTCACCAATTTATAGATGCTCCGTGCATACCAGAGATTTTTGTGCCTTTATGAATTATACATCTTGCAGTTTTTGACTCCGACCATTGCTTCTGCCTTTACTGAGTGTTCCTCTTTAAAAAAAGAAAACATTTGTCATTAAATGTGACTGTCATCTCCTCTGTGACTTTCTCAGTTTCTCACTTTTGACAGCCCCTATTTAAAGATACGCAATTCTTCAAATGGTTACTAGTCTTTATATTGATTTAGATTTTTATATTTAAAGTTTTAAACTTACATCTAAAATTTAGTTTTGAATAGGGTGTGTAGATGAGGTCTCTGGTTTTGTCTACAAATATATACAATTTTGGTCATCATAAATTATTAACAAATGCTCAACTCTTTTGTTCAGTTTGTATTATTTGTAATTACTAAAGGATGCTCTGTTCTTTGGGATCTTTTATTCCTCCCCTCTGCCTGCCTAAAGACTTCAAATTCATTTGATTTCACATGGATACCCTTCAGTTTCCAGATCTCATGACTCTAAGCTGTGCTTTAAGATTGAAAAATATATGAGTGGTTAATTTTACTTGGATTTTAATTATAGCTTAAGCAATTGTGTGATGTTTAAAGTGTTTGCAAGTGTTTCTAATTTTTCCGTGCTAAACTACTCTACAAACACACACTGTGTAAAGTTGTACTACCCTGATAAAGCCAGCAGAGGGCGGACAAGTAACTGTTTTGATAGTGAGGAATTGAAAATAATTTTTAAATGTATCATCTAACTGATTTATGGAATAAATTTAAAGAATTCAAAATATTTACTCATTGATGTATTTTTGTTTATCAAAGTTACTCTTACACAACCAAAACTTACCTAAATATTTTATGCCTGCCATACATTACCGAATTTAGGGATGAATCACGATCTTTTGAAAGGGAAGAATTTGGGGCATAAACAGTTTATGCATACAACACAAGTAACATGAAATCAAAATAACATGGAGTATATTAGATGTGACTCCTACTTATTTTTTTTAAAAGCTCAAAGCTAGGGAAAATTGCAAATGATTGTAGAATAATAAACATATTATTTTTACCATACATTTCATAAGACGAACCGTGCTCTAATATGAGAATAGACATATAAACAGTCTTTTGTGAATAACAGCTATGGATAGTTTTAAAGTACTTGTTCATTTACATACACTGTAGGAAACTGGAAAACACCGCGAACACGACAAGCTAAAATGGGGTTAACTTAATGAGAATTTACAAATGGGCTGCGGGGTGTTTTGAAAACTGTTGTTATTCTGGGGTTGTTTTTATGTGTGGCCTGCTGCTTTTTGCTATTTATAAATATTAGAATGATGGAGACCGCTATGAAGTCGGAGATGCTCCACCGAACCTCTCAGGGACAGTCATTCAATCAAGCAAAGGTTACAGAAGCCCCGGAGGGCATTTGTTTGTTATGTGACTACGTGGATAGACCTGGTTTTGTTGTACCAGTATTGTTTAAGGCAGGAAGCCTAGTGTTAAATTAATGTTCTATCAGGCCAACTCCGCTGAATTTGCTGCGTCCATTTCATTTTTTGTCCTAGGTTGAGTTCTCTTTGTTGTCAAGATATAGTATCTGCTGTATAGTTGTGCACACATATTTTAATATGTAGTATTGTGATGTGTGAATATACTGTACAAGTGAAAATATAAATAAAATTAGTCAGGGGACAGTAATGTATGTAGAGCGATTTAAAAATTTACTCTGAATCTAAAATGTCTCACACAAATTCATTTTATGGTATTGAAAAACTTTAAAGTTTAAAATAAACACTCAGATTATATACTTAAATTATTACCACTGGTGAGATTTCTAAGCTTCCATTTAAAAATATTTTACATAATATGAGCATTTTAGTTTTTCACTTTGCTAATGAAAATAAATTTACCTGCAGTACTTGCAAATTTCTACCTATGGTTGAGAATACAGTTAAGTTGGAAAGTATTTGCTTAGTATTTGTCAAGCCCAGGTTTAATCCTCAGTGTACACACACACACACACACACACACACACACACACACACACACAGTTATGAATCATGAAAACTTAATTATTCTTACAAAACATAATCACTTGAAAATAGGCTTATGAAATATAAAGAAAATGCACATCTGGGATCTCAGAGCCTGGTGTCATGCAAGCATGGGGCCCAGAACTTATCCCCAGCAACCATGTAAATTCAGGGTGGGCAAAGCAGCCTACTTGTAATCCTAGAGCCCTGGAGGCAGAGATGGCGTTCCTGCAGCAAACTGGTGGGCTAGACTGACTGAAGTGGTGAGCTCTGAATTGAAATGAGAGACCCTGCTTTAATTATAAGGTGCAGAGTGGTAGAGAGAAACATCTTACATCAACCTCAGGTGCATACATGCACACACATGAACACATACATACAAGTGCATACAAATCCTCACACATGCAAAACTCTCACATACATATATATTTGTAAGATTTGTATACGTATTTTTGATTATCCATGTTTTTTCTAGAGCTGAGAAATAATCAAGTAGTACCTCAAAGCGAATCAAAGAAAAAGAATAGGTATATTTTAGTACAAGAACTTACAAATATTTTTGCACATCAAATAAACATTATTGGACCGAACAGACAGGGTCAAAACTAGCAAGATATTTTTATAATGTATTACAAATCATGAGTCACAGAGTAAACTTTTCTAATCCATAGAATAAATGCTCCCAATTCAGAATTTAAAAATGAAACATACGTTCTTACAATCCAGGTGCTTCTTAGTAGAATAAATATACATGATTTCTAAATTATGAAATGGTGCATTGTCTCTAGCAAATGGAATATAAAGGATGAAGTTGGCTTTGAGTTGATGAGTGAAGAGGTAACATTATTGCTGAAGTTTGGAAAGTAGTTACTGATGTACATTTTCTCTTCTTTTGCAGTAAAAAAGACTTCATAGAGATCATAGCACATGCAAGGCCAGTCCTCTACCACTGCCCTGTATCTCCAGTCCTATGAAGCAATCTTTATTTTCAAGTAGGATTTCCCTGAGTTGCCTAGGTTTACCATGAAGTCATGAATCTCCTCCCTCAGTTTCATGAGTAGCTGCGCTTCCAAGTCTGTACCACCATTCCTGGTTTCATGCTCCTTTCAATGGGATTTCAATGCATGTAGTCTTTCGGGCACTGAAATTATGAAGACATTTAAAAATATTCACCCTCTTTGATTTAGTAATTACATTTCAGAGACTTTATTGTAAAAACACATCCTTTGGCATTTTACACTGACTTTCCCTTTGCTTAAAAGCTCTTCCTTGGATAATTATGGGGCTAACGTAAGCACTTTGTTGCTGTATAACAATCTTTCTGTACACTATGCATATGTATTACTCTCATTGGCTAATGAAAAGCTGATTGGCCAATAGCTGGGCAGGAAGAGATTGAGTGGGAGAACCAGACTGGGGGAATTATGGGAAGAGAAAGGGTGGAGTCAGAGAGTCCCCTGCGAATGCAGAAAAGCAAGATGAGACTGCTATACTGAGAAAAGGTACCAAGCCACATGGCTAAACATAGATAAGAATTATGGGTTAATTTAAATAGGATGGCAAAACCCACAGAGACAGCTGACCTGAGCTAGCTGGAGCTCACTGACTCTGTACTGAGTTCATATGTGCTTCAGTCCTTACGACTCTAGAAGGCCTTGTTTCTTTGGTGTCTTCAACCCCCACTGACTCTTACAAACCTTCTACCTCTCATTCTGTAAATGTTCCCTGAACTTTGATGTGAGGGTTTTGATGAAGACATCCCATTCAGAACTGAGTGTTCCAAGGTCTCTCATACTTTGCACTTTGTCCTATTGTGAGTCTCTGTATTATTTCCCATCTCCTGCAAGAGGAAGCTTCTTGGGTGCTGGCTAAGTGAGACACTGATCTATGGATATCGCAGAATGTCATTCATAGTCATTTTATTGCTATATTCCTTAGCAGAACAATACTATTTGGTATTCCCCTTAGTTCCATGGCCTATCTAGGTTCATGTTCTTGGTCACCTGAGCAGTGTCAGGAGTGGGTTCCATATCATGGAGTGGGATTTAAATCCAATCAGATAGTAGTTGGTTACTCCCACAACTTTTGTGCCACTACTACATCAGCAAATCATGCAGACAAGTCACCATTGTAGATCAAAGGGTTTATAGTTGGGTTGGTGTTTATTTTTTGGGGGTAGCATTGCAGAGTACCTTCCAGTATCATACACACTAGTTCATAAGGATGAAGACTTTAGTTAGGCACCAGATGAACTTCTTTGTGTTCAATGAGATATGTAAGTGTTGTCTTTAGCAATAGGGCCTCACTATCAGTTTGCGGAGCATAGTCAATAGTCTTGGCAATAGCCTGGGTTGTTAGGGAGTTTCCATGGGGTCTCTTTGGCAAACAACTCAATTAGATGCAAGCCATTTCAGGCACTGGAGGTTTCACTTGGTGGCAAGAGAGGTCTATTTGGATATTTGTCTCCCCTGTTCTTTGGTGATTCTATTTAGATTTCTCTCATATATGTATATAGTTTAAGTAGCTTCTACTGAAGTAGGTTTACATATGACCTCTGAAATGTTAGCTGTCTCTCTCTATATATTTCCTTTTTTTATTCTCATCCTCTATGTTTAATCCTCCCAGTCCAGTCTCCTCCTGTCTCTACATAATTATATTCTATTTCTATTTCCCTATCTTTGAGGTTCCTTCTCTCTCCCCTAGTCCTTCACTTTATACCTAACTTCTGTTGGTTATATGCATTGTAGCATGCTTATTGAAGCCTTAAAAGCTAACATCCACACTAAGAAAATACATACCATATTTGTTTTTTGGGGATCAGTGTTACCCGACTCAGGATAATTTTGTTTCTTATCAGAACTTTGAATTAATAATATCTTAGGGAAACACTACTCCATAGGGATAATATACCAAAATATTAAAAGTCTAATAACAGAATTGATATTGGTGGAAGTATAAGTAGTTGGTTTTCTTTATATGATTTCCATTATCTCCCAAAATTTCTACAAAGACAATAGATTTTAATTTTATGTTATATGCTGTAGATTCATTATAACAAGAGAGAAAAAATTAAGTAGAAATATTCCTTATACATGGCTATTGGAAAAATATGCTTGAAATGACACAGTGACTAATCATCTCTAACAATATCAGGTTTATTTTCATGCAATTTTTATGCCAATCTGTTCACCACAAAGACATGGGATCATTCATCTCTAGAGAATTTTCTAGAGAAGATGAGACAACCCTTTGTTTGGGTAGTTTGGAAATTTACCTTTCGGAGAACATAGAAACAAGCAAAGACACTCTGGCACTCCTGGAAGTCTTCCGACTGTCACTCTGGGAGTGCTTTGCATTTTGTGATTCATCAAAGGCAGATTAATTGCATTGGAAGTTCTTATCATTATCGCTTGCCTGGACTCTTTTCCCTGCTGCTTAACCTTGACACCACTATCATCTGTTTTCTCATTCCTCCACTTTCTTTTCTCCTCATTAATTTAACAATTAACACCACTTAGTGTTCTCTGTCTCTCTCTTTCCCTCTCCTCTTTATGGTTTCCTTTCTTGTCTTAACTAGAAACCTCGTATTTAAACCTTGGACCTGTAGTTGTGAGCATAGGGACAAGGTTGTGGTGGGGGACTTGTAGTGACTCTGAAGAGAGTCCCCTCTGTGTTGGCTTAACTGAGGATCTTGGCTGCTCCCTCTGAGAACAGTGGCCTCCAGATGGGATCTGCCCTGCACTGGCACTTACTCCAGGGAAGCATTGGAAACAATTGGGAATATATATCACAGAGATTCTGGGCTTTTTGACCCCATTTTCTTAAACTTTGTTGACCACATTCCTATATGCAAAGAAAACCACAGAAGAATATTCAATATATTCTCCAAGGCTGTTGGCTATATCTGTTACATATTTCTGGCAAGATGATAGAGCTAGAGAGTAGAAATGAAAAATTAGTGAATGGTTTCCCTTTTAATATTTTATGTGTGATTATTGAATATTGTTATAAGCAATTTATAATATGAGTACTGCACATGCAAGAGATCTCTCTGTAGCATAACATACAATACAATATTCTTTGAAAATTATATTTATTAATAATCATCAATTCACTTAATAAATAACTTGCTATCTAAATATTCCTTTTAGTCTTAGAACTATACATGAAAGCAGTTTCCTAATTGTTCTGTCCTGCTGTGAACATTAGCCAGTATTAGGCCTTTTAGCACTAATGTGCACACTTCCATTTTGAAGTTCATTCAAAAGACGATACCTCTAGGAATTCAGCAACCCTTTATGTTTCAAGTCTATCTGCTGTACCTCTAGGGAAATCTGTTGGGTTGTCTTTCAATTAGTTGAGTTCAATTCTCAGAAAGCCTTTTAGCAGCACTCCAGTGATCTCAAGAATCTACTTTTATGAGATTCCACTTAAGCTGGTGAAATAAGTCCCTTCCCTATCTTGCACTCGATGCTTGGTACAACTGTTGATGACAACAGGAATTGTGGGAAATCTAGTCCTACTTTCGAGATCTCAAATATGGCTATGTAGGTCTCACATGAGTGAAACAAGGAAGCCTCTACCAATTTCCTCTCTTGGCCTATTGTTGAGTCTAGGTGTTCACCTTGCATAGTATGTTAGTTACTTTTCCCAATGCTTGGAGCTGGTCCTGCAGAAAGGAAGATATTCCAGAGACATCATTCTAATTCTATCAGATACTGAAACAATGGACTGCAGAGAAATGGAAATTTCCCACAAGAATCTCATGGTAGGAGGAGGAAAAGGCCCTGGCCAAAAGGAGAACTTGTCTTCTAGAAAGAGAACTCTAACCACTTGCCAGATCACTATGTAAGATGAGGCTAAAACCTAGGGTGATGGATCAGTTCTGGGCAGTACCACACCTTGATCTCAGCTGCTTAGGTCTACATATCCTTGGCCCTCTACTTAAACCTTAGATTTATTTATCTTACTTTATGTGCATGGATGTTTTGCATGCATGTATGTATGGGCATCATGTACATTCCTGGTGGCTGCAGAGTTGATAAAAGGACACCAGATCCCCTGGAACTGAAGTTATGGATGATTACAAGACACTAAGTGGATACTGAGAACTGGACCAAGATTCTCTGAAAGAGCAGCAAGTCCTCGTAATGGTGAGTCATCTCTCTGTCCTCTTTATTTAAGCTGTAATCTCACTTTCAGACTTCCACTAAAGATGGACATGGTGGAGTCCCAGGACCCATTGCCCTCTTCCTAATGTGGTCTCATTGAATAAATCTACTTGTGTTTTTCCCCTATTTATTTGGCCACCTTTCCTCTATAAGTCAATTAAAAGAGCCAAATTAATAGGTGAATAGGCTCGGGGCACAGGGTTTGATTCCCAAATTCAATAACGCCTTGATCAGGGCAACTTAAGGAAGAAAGGGTTTGTTTTGACTTACAGTTTTAGAGTGTAGTCCATCATGCTAAGGAAGCCACAGTGGGAGGAGTATGAGTCAGCGGATTCCACATGTTCACAGCCAGGAAGCAGAGAAATGAAGGCCGGTGTTCAGCTTGCCTTCTTTTTATTTAGGCCAATATCCAAGCTCGTGGAATTGTATTGCCCATATTCTGAGAGACTCTCTTCCTTCTTTGCCACCTCATAAGTATACCTAGAAATGTGTTTCCATGGTGATTTTAACCCCATCCAGTTGGCAATCAAGGCTACCCACTAAAGACAGCACTTATAAACTATACAACAATGAAGATTAAAATTTAAGCCTCCCTCTGATGGCCTCCAGGAAGTAAAGGAGTCACCCGGCCAACTGTCAAGTCTGACAAAATGCACAATGTTTCCGACACATTCCCAGGCTTCTCTTTGAGTCTTTCTTGTTCATTGTTTTTCTTTGTCACATTTCAGAGAAGCACCATTGCTGCTGCTAAGATCATTAAGATCAGTGAACCCTATTCTTTAAAAAAAAAAACTTAATTTTTTATTTGATAATTTTGTACATGGATATGGCATGTTTTGATCAAGTCCGTTCCCCATTTTCTTCCCTTCATGCCTCCTTTATTCTCCCCAGCACTTCCTAATTTCATATTTGTTTGTTTTTCCCACTGCATACACTTAATTGTTGCCTGCATGTGTCTGGATGCAGGGCTATCTACTGGAGCATGGATACCCTCTGAGGGTCCACATCCTTAAAGAAAACCAACTCTCTCTCTCCAGCAATCATCAATTGCCATTAGCTCTTCAGCTACAGGAAGAGATTCATGACCACCTCATTGTTCCGTGCTGGAATTTTGTTACATCTTGGTCTTGTGAAGGTCTTGTATGTGCTGTCACAAGTGCTGTGGGCTCATACGCGCAACTCCCCTGCAGTGTCTGGAAAATGTAACATGAATCTTAAAAGGTCTTATTAAATAAAAACCCAGAGCCAGATATAAGGGTGAAAACCTGAGAGATCAGAGGAACAGGAAAAGCCACAAGCTAACCTCACCTTACCATCACCTCAGTCTCCAAAGAGACCTACTTCCTATATACCTATACCTGTATGCCTTTCTGTTCTGCTATCTCATTTGCTCTCTCTGTCCAGCTACATCACTTCCTCTTTCTGCCCAGCTCGGTCACTTCCTGTCTGTCTGTACAGACCTCCAAACCTTTACGGTTAACTAGTGTTGGAATTTTAGGTGTGAGCCACACACCTGGCTCTGTTCCCAGTGTGGCCTTGAACTCACAGAGATCCAGACAGATCCCTGCCTCCCGAATGATAGGATTAAAGGCATGTGCTACCGTTGCCTGACTTCTATGTTTAATTTAGTGGCTGGCTTTTTCCTCTGATCCTCAGATAAACTTTATTGGGTTGCACAAATAAAATATCACCACAGGAAAAGGCCATTTCACTGTAGTCAACCACTGCCTTTGGCTCTTACACTCTTTATATCTCTCTTCTATGATGATCCCTGAACCTTGGGAAGATGGGTGTGGTATAGATATCCCATTTAGGGTTCAGACTTCACAGTCTCTTATTTTCTGCTCTTTGACTAGTTTTCGGTCTCTGTGCTAATTGCCACCTACTTCTATAAGAAACTTCTCAATGAGGGTTAAGAGAAATGTATTCTTCTATGGGTATAAAGATAACACTACATGAGAAGAAGCTTAATATTATGCCCATTTAGCAGGATAATGGTAGTAGGTTCTTCCCTAGGACCTATGACCTCTCTACCAACAAGTTCTTAGCCCTAGTAATGGAGCCAGGCAAAGGCTTCTCTTGTGTGATTAAAACTGTTAATAAATAATAAAAAAAGAAATGAATGTTATAAATGAAAATTGTTCTGTTGAAAGTGATGAGGGAAGGTTAACAGAGGTTGCTGGAATCTGATTCCTGATAAGTGGAATTGCATTGTTTTTCTTCCATACTGTCTGATTTAATGGTTCTTTATAGCATTTATGTCGCACATTTACTTGACTGCTTAAAAATATTTTCCCACTAGTTAATTGTACTAACTGAAGCAGAGAACTCATCTGCCATGTCCCCAGCTGAATTTTAAACACTTAAAATAAAGTCTGGCACCCAGGAGACACTCAACTATTTTTAAAGCAAATCAATACCCCCTCATTGCAGAGAACCACACACCACAGGAACTCGGTTTGTTTATGTTTATGGCTTGTCTGTTTGGGTGGACCTACTTGAACTAGAGAACAGGAGTAAGAACATATTTTAATAATAATATATAATTACAAAAAGAAAAGACTTAAATGCTTTGTCTGGAGAGATGTGTTTTGCTACTGGAAAGTACAAGATTACAGAGGGATACAAAGTATTAAAGCATAATCATATGGCAGGCAATGCGTGCATGCTTTTTTTTAGATCGTTAAATATTCCCTTTATGTGATTAATACCATATTTTCTTGCTACATTTTTAAAAGGCAGATTTTAGTATTTATGTTGAAAAACATTGCGGGCCCTCTGACTAATACAAAACAGTGTTGGATGGAATCTTAATAATCTATCACAAAATCTTACATTTCATTAGTATACATAAATATTATTTCATGTTTATTCAAGCATGCACTGAAGTGGTTGGCATATTTTTGGCAGTTCTGGTCAAATTACTTCCTCCTTTGGGAACTGTTCAGGCCAAACTAACAATTTGGCTTGTCTGACAGCCTTCAATGGTTGTCTGATTTTTTTTTTTATAGTGTAAACCAGATGATTGCCTTACATACGAGCTTAGTGATAAGAGCCATTCCCTATCATTGTTATTTTTGTAATGAGTTCAAAGACATGTATTATTAACCTGAAATATTCCTTCAACGATTAGGTGAAGGACTTCAAGGAATTACTTTTGGATTCTATTTTATTTCACAGGAGTAAAAGAAATTCCATGCCGAATGTGAACATTTTATTTATTTATTTAGCTTAAGTAATTTGAATACTCAATGATTTCTTCTTCTGTTTAAATATCATGAAAAGTAAAAAAATAAAAAATTCTCTCAGGGCTGGAGAGATGTCGCAACGGTTAAGAGCACTGGCTGTTCTGTCAGAGAACCCAGGTTCAGTTCCTAGAGGACCCGGGTTCAGTTCCTAGAGAACCCAGGTTCAGTTCCTAGTACCCACATGGCAGCTCACAGCTATCTGTAACTCAGTTCCATAGTAACTGACATCATCATGCAGGCAAAACACAAATGCACATAAATTAAAGAAAATCATTTTCTCACTTATACATTTTAAGGTAATATTTTATGCTTAATTGGCTTAGAAGCCAATTGATTGGTCAGTTGACATTTTATTTGTTTTTAAACATCTGTCTTTCCAGTTTTTGCTTGTTTGCATTTTTTTTTGCTTGCTTCCACATGAAAAAGAATTAAACAGAAACTATCCTATCTTTACTAATATTCTCTTACATTAGTGGAACTCGAGTTTTTAACTTTTGAGATAAAGTTTTACATATTCCAGCTCTGTTATTTCTCATACTGTGACACTTATTTAAAGTTCAAAACAACTTTTATCTCAATGTGTTATACAAAGGGGAAATAAAATAAAATCCATGAGGTTTGTTTGTTTGATTTTTTTTTCCAAGACAAGTGTTCTCTGTAAAGTCCTGGCTGTTTTGGAACTCACTATGTAGACCAGGCTAGCCTTGAATTCAGGAATCTGTCTGCCTCTGCCTCCTGAGTGCTGGGATTAAAGGTATGTACCACCATAACCAATTGTCCTCCATCAGTTTTAGGAGATATTAATTTAACATACAGTGCTAGAACCTATACTGCAGTCCACTTGATAGAGAGATATTAAAGACACAGTGCTATTATCTCAATTAAAACTGTTAATTGTACACAGCAGGAAATGAACTCAAAGAGTATAAGGGAAAAGGACAATTAAATGATAGATGTTACATTGTCCAATGCTATTACTGGGCAGAAAGGGTACTTACTCTTCACTATCGTCAAGATCAAGAAAGACATTAGGACTTCTGGTACAAGTGGTCCCTTTGTCTGTCGCATGCCCTAATGTAGTAGAGCATTATTTTAAGGTGTGCTACTTTTGTTTATGCTGCATTTGTTTAACTCTGTGAAGCTGTGTTACTGTGCCTGTCTAAAATACCTGATGGTCTAATGAAGAACTGAATGGCCAATAGTGAGGCCGGAGAAAGGATAGGCGGGGCTGGCAGACAGAGAGAATATATAGAAGAAAAAGAGACAAAAGAAGGAAAAAAGAAGGAGCAAGAAAAGGAGGAGGACTCCAGGGGCCAGTCACAGCTATACAGCAAGCTCTGGAGTAAGAGTCAGACTTACAGAAGTAAAAGAACGGGAAAAGCCCAGAGGCAAAAAGAAAGATGGGATATTTTAAAGTTAAGGAAGCTGGCAAGAAACTAAGCCAAACTAAGGCCGGATGTTTGTAAATAAGAATAAGCCTCCATGTGTAATTTATTTGGGAGCTGGGTGGCGGGCCCCCCAAAAGAACAAAAACAAACAACAATGCCCTAATACCTACCTCACTTTTTTGTTGAAGGCTTGCTCTTTCTGCTTTTCCATATCCTGTTTACTTACAGGTACTCAAGTTATACCGGCGTTGCTCAGACTATCCCAACTGGTTGTTTTTTGATTTTCAATTCCAAGTTTTTAATAAAACATGAAACAAAAATAAACAAACATTTTTTTGCTAATTTAAGTTGCATGTCTTTGTAATCAGCAGTAATGTTACTCATCCACTCACCAACTATTTGATTTTCTTTCTATCTTATATGCGTATTATAGAGTAGTACTTGCAAACCCCATTATGGTTGGGTGAGACCATGTGACTTATTCGGGTCAATGAGGCGTGAGCAGTAGTGATGTGTATCATTTACATAGCAGTAAGAGATTCTCCAGAGTGTGCTTTTCCTCTGCTGTCATGATCGGTGATGTTACAGCTAATAGCTGCTTCATTAGCTCTGGTTCTGGAGTGAAGAGAAGGCAAATTAAGGCGCACATCCATCCCTCAAAGGAGCAAGAAATCAAGCTTTATTGTTTAAGTCATTGGGATTCTGGTACTGTTTATCTTAGTGTAGTCAAGTCTGTTCTCACTAACTTATTCATGGAGCTACATTATACCCACAGTGTCTTCAGTTGACTGTGATGGTTATTTAAAACCTCTCTCTTGGCCATTACTTGTCCCTGTTCACATGACTCTCCTGTCTCTAATGTGGTATTATTTTGTTCAATCATGCTGTGTTGATGTTAGTATCCTCAGAAGGAAATTAACATGTATTGGAAGAAGCATTGACCCAGGAGTTAGAAGACACATATTCTTTGACTCATTTATCAGCCATGTGACCATGTGGTGGTTTACAATGTTGGTAATAAGTACTTTTAAAATTTACAATTGCTTCTAAACCCTTTGTTTTCTTACACATTCTTTGCTATACCTGACTTTAACTTTGGGTCCAAATGATGATTATAGCTACTTCAAAACAGAATGGGACATATCCAGGTGCTGATTTAGCTATGCTGTTCATTGAATGTCAACAAATACTATATTTCTGGTTTTATTCTGTTATTTGTTAAACCAAATGCAGTGAGGAGATTTGTGGCATAGCCTTAGCTTTTGTGTCTGCCATCTTTGCAATGGCATAAATTCTGTCAGAAATTTGCATGAAAATATAAGGTCTGTTTGCTGCTGATTCTTAGGCTTCCTCTCTGGTTTGGTATTGAGATATACATACTTGTAGACAGTAATGGTGTGTATTAGTCGGGGTTCTCTAAAGGAACTGAACTTATAGAATGAATCTCTCTCTCTCTCTGTCTCTCTGTCTCTGTCTCTGTCTCTGTCTCTCTCTCTCTCTCTCTCTCTCTCTGTGTATGTGTAGAGAGGGGATTTATTAGAATGACTTACAGGCTGTGGTCCAGCTAATCCAACAATGGCTAGCTATGAACAAAAGTCAAGAATCCAGTGGTTGTTCAGTTGATGAGGCTTGATGTCTCATCTTGTCTCGAATGTACTCTGGAATTCTGAATAAGTAGGCTCTAATACCAGTGAAGAAAGGAACTTGCTAGCAGGCAAAGAGCAAAATCTTCCTTCTTCCATGTCCATATAGGCTTCCAGCCAGAGGCATGGCTCAGATTAGAGGTGAGTTATTTCAGCTCAAATGATCTGGATTAAAGGCTTGTCTTCCTATCTCAAAGATCTGGATTAGAAGCTGACTTTTCTACTTCATATTAAGCAAAAATCCCTTACAGGTGTGCCCTCCCTCCATTTTGGGGGGGATTTAGTTAATTCCAGATGCAGCCAATTTAACAACCAAGAGTAGCCATCACATGGGGGTTTGATTTCAGCATTCAGGCACTCCACAGTTATTGTACCTGTTTATTTCTGGAGCTCTTGTTCAGTGCTTGCTCTTGCAGCCTTCTCAGTATTATTATAAGCATATAGCCCATATTGAATGTATTTTTTATATTTTATTTTTATGTATGTGCATGTGTATGTGCCTGTGTGTCTGTCATGTAAGTAAAGGTACTCATGGAGGCTAGAAGAGGATATCAGGTTCCCTGGACCTGGAGTTATAGGTAGTTGTTAGGTGACAAATGAGGGTGCTAGGATCCAAACTCAGGTCCTCTGAAAAATCAGCAAATATTCTTAACCACTGAGCCATCTCATCTCCCCAACCTCTTAAATGTATTATCACATAAAATATTTAGAGTATGACTTCTCAAACTTTAGTAGGGCTCAGAAGGAGCTGAAGGGCTTTAAGAAACAGATTATCTGGCTGTATTCCCAGAATATTTGATTAGTGAGGCACAAGGTTAGAAACACTAGAAGTTATTAGGTTGCTGATCCAAGGACCATACTTAGAGAATCATTGAACTAGAGTATTTTCCATTTCCTACTCAGACTATATAATAAAATACTCCTTGTCTCTAAATGTTTCCAATGATATGGGCTAGTCACAATCATTTGCATCTCAAATGGAGAATATTAATTGCATTTACAGTATAATGCACACTGAGGTTTTTAATGTAGATTTAAAAGAAAAGCTATTAGAATAATACATGGTGTTTATATTTTTGTTCTCATTCTTTGAAATAAAGTCTGTTGGGGGTAATATCATACATATAGTAATATTCCTGCACAGTGACATACATGTCTTTTATACCTTATTTGATATCAGTTATGCTTAGCTAGGTACCAAAAAGGATTAAAACACTTTTATTTTAAATGGAAATATCAAGAGATCTACCTTTGAAATCATTATTATGCATGTTAACTATATATACTAGAGGTTATTCTTATTTTAGAATGAAGCTTTATTATCATGTTTCATCATAGTTCAGTCCCTTTGTTTTTTACATAAATATTTTGTCACCCAAATACATAAGAACTTAGAGAACGAATTGAAATCATTTGACACTTGATCCAGTATTCTTTATTTATAAATTAATAAATTTTAATTGATAGAGCACTTTTGGCTCATGGAAGAATTTATGAGGTACAGAGTTTCTGTATCCTCTGACTTCTGTCAGCCATAGCTTCTTTCACTATCAACACCCCATTGGTGTGGTATACAGCTTATAAGTAATGACTCTGCATTATCACACCATTATTATATGGAATTCACAGTTTATTTAGCATATCATTCATTGTACATCCTATAGATTTGAGTCCATGTAACATGGTCTGTGGCTGCTGTCACACACCACACAGGATCATTTCACTGTTCTACAGTCTACTGTGTCTTGTGTACTCATCCTTCTTTCTCCTACAACTCCTGGAAACTTCTGATACTTTATTGTCTCTATGTTACGACCTTTTCCGGGATTCCATGCCGTTGGTTTCAGGTCCAAAAGAAACTGGGGACAAATGGCTAACCGTGGGTGGTGCCTATTAGCATACTAAAGTGTCTGCTGGCCTCCAGGCTCACTCAGTACATGTGGCATCTCTCAGCTCTTCTCCCCTCCCCGCAAACTTCTGTAGTCCCTTTCCCCTAACCCCTAGGTTCTCACTCCTACATAACCCTGACATTTCAGCCATGTGCCCTCTTTGCCCTCTCTCTTCTTCTCTCTCTCTTCTCCTCCTCTGTTGTTCTCCCACCCTTCCTCCTCTCGTGGCCTGGTTCAGTCTGCTGGTCCCGTTTTGGTCTACTACATCCTCTCCCCACTCTGGATTCATCCAGATGCCTCGGACTGTACTTTCTCTTGTAACACAAGTTGCTAATTGGTCTTATTAATAAAAACTCTGGAGCCAGATATTGGGGTTAAAAACTGAGAGATCAAAGGAATAGGACAAGCCACAGTCAACCTCATCTTACCAACTCCTCAGCTTCCAGAGAGACCTACTTCCTGTATACTCATGCCTATATGCCTTTCTGTCCCTGCCATCTCACTTCCTCTCTCTGCCCAGCTACATCACTTCAGCTTTCTGACCAACTCTGTCACTTCCTGTCTGTCTGTACAGACCTCTATGGTTAACTAGTGTTGGGATTCAAGGCATGTGCCACCACACCTGGCTCTGTTTCCAGTGTGGCTTTGAACTCACAGAGATACGGATGGATCTCTGCCTCCTGAATGCTAGGATTAAAGGTATGTGCTACCATTGCCTGACTTCTATGTTTACTATAGTGGCTGGCTTTTTCCTCTGATCCTCAGATATGCTTTATTGGACACAAATAAAATATCACCACATTCTCTTGTATCTACAATGAAAGCTTTCTCCTCAACCGTGCCTAAGAATGATCATGTCCTCATTTCATTTAGTTAGAATCATGTTATATTGTCTCTTCAGGTTTCATTCACTTCATGTGCATTTAAGATTCCTCTATATCTTTCCATAGGCTGGAAGCTCATTTATATTTATTTATGAATGATATTTCATTTTATGGCTGTACTACAGTTTTGTTTTTCATCTATTGGAAGGCATGGTGGTTACTTCTATGTTTTGGCAACTGTAAATAATGCTGTTGTTCATATTCATATTTGAATTATTATGTGAACATGTTTGTATTTGGGCAACTACTAAGAAGTGTGATTGCTGGCTTGGATGTTAAGCATGTTTATTTGTATGTGAAACTTCCAATCTGTCTTCCAATGTAGCTATATATCTTGTACTCCTACCAAAAATGAATGATAGTTATTTGAGCTTCAGAAAATAAAAGTTAAAGAAAAATATAAAAACAAAACAAAAACAAAACCAGAGAAGAAAACAACTTATCCCATTAAAGAGTAAAAGAAAACTTATATAGATAAGCTAACTTCCATAAGAGCTAAGAGAATTAGGTTTTAAAAAAAAGTATTATGTGCTTTTAGTGATAAAAATAAGAAGTTGCCAACAAATGTAACAAAATAACATAAAATAAAATGAAACAAAACCCATCACATTGAAGTTGAACAAGGCAAACCAACAGAAGGAAAAGAGCTCCAAGAGGAAGCACAAGAATCAGAGATCCATTCATTCATGCACTCAGGAGTCCTGTAGAAAAACTAAACTAAAAGCCAGAATATATACACAGAGGACCTGGTGCAGACCCATGTAGGCCTATGTTTGCTGCTTATTCTCTGTGAGCTCATATGAGCTTGTCTCCGTCCATTTAGAGGGTCTTGTTCTCCATCCCCTCTGGCTCTTACACTCTTTCTGCCTCCTCTTCTCTGGGGTCCCTTGAATTCTGAGGAATGGGTTTTATTTTTGTTATCTTTTACAAGCCTGTCCTTTTCTAATGAGAGACAGAAAGGGAGTGGATCCAGATAGGAAGAGAGGTGGGAAGAACTGGAATGAGTAGAGAAAGGGGAAACTTTAATCAGGATATATTGTATGAAAAAAATAATCTATCTTTAATGAAAGGGATTTTTTTTTAAAAGCTGAAAGACAAATGTAAAAAAAAGAAGGAAGAAAAATGATGGGGGAAAAAAAGCACCAATTCCTCAATTCCATGCTGTCCAGCATTAAGAGGAATGACTCCTTTTTGTTAGAGAGAGAAAATGAAATCCAGATTTCAGAACTGAAACCCAGTATCAGGTCTGCTGCCATGTGAAACTGAGTGCTTGAGAAAGCACTAAGACCATGTCCCAAGGTCAATACCTTTGTACAGAGCAGCTGGAACTGCATTTAGGATAGGGTGCTTAGGAGTAGGATCCTAAAAGCCTACAAAAGAGTCAGAGACAATCTCTGTTGCCACTGTTAAAGAAGTCCCACAAGTAGCCCAAACTACACAACTGTCACATATATTCAGAGTGCCTCGGTCAGTCCCATGCAGGCTCCCTGTTTATTGGTTCAGACTCTATGAGTTTCTATGAGCCAGGTTAGTTGTTTCTGTGGGTTTTCTTGTGATGGTCTTGACCCCTCTGGTTCCTATAATTCTTCCTCCCTCTCTTCAGCAGGATTCCCTGAACATGATCTCACTTTTGTCTGTGTGTCTCTGCATCTGTTTCTATTAGTTACCGAATGAAGGCTTTCTGATGACAGTTGGGGTAGTCACCAATCTGATCATAGGAAAGACCCAGTTCAGGCTATACATATCCACTATTGTTAGCAGTCTTAGCTGGAGACACCCTTGCCAATCTGTGGGAGTTTCCTTTGTGTCAGGTTTTTACTCTTTTCCAGTCATCTCTTTCAGGACTCCCCCCCTCCATCCACACACAATTGATCCCTCAAGTTCCCATCTCCACCTGCCTCCAGTCCACCCAGGAGATCTCTTCTGTTTGTTTTTCCCAGGGAGTCCATGCATTCCCCATTGGGTCCCCCTCGTTACCTAGCCTCTCTATATCTGTGGATTGTTGCATGGTTATCCTTTACTTTGCAGCTGATATCCACTTATGAGTGAGTACATAACATTTTGTATTTCTGGGTCTGGGTTACCTCACTCAGGATGCTTTTTTCCCCCTAGTTCCAGCTATTTGCTTTCAAATTTCCTGATGTCACTGGTTTAACAGCTGAACAATAACTCATTGTGTAAATGTACCACATTTGCTTTATCCATTTTTCGGTTGAGGAACATCTAGGTTGTTTGCAGGTTCTAGCTATTATGAGTAACACTACTATGAACAGAGTTGAGCAAGTATCCTTGTGGTATGATTGAGCATCTTTTGGGTATATATCCAAGAATGGTAGAGCTGGGTTTTGAGGGAGATTGATTTCCAATTTTCTAATAAACCACCATATTAATTTCCAAAGTGGCTGTACAAGTTTGTACTCCCACCAGCAATGGAGGAGTGTTCTCCTTGCTCCACATCCTCTCCAGCATAAGTTGTCGCTTGTGTTTTCTATCTTAGATATTCTGACAGGTCTAAGATGGAATCTCAAAACAGTTTTGATTTGCATTTCCCTGATGGCTAAGGATGTTGAACATTTCTTTAGGTTTTTCTCTGCCATTTGAAATTCTTCTATAGAGAGCTCTCTGTTAAGGTCTGTACCCCATTTTTTAATTGGATTATTATTTTTTAATGTCTAAGTTCTTGAGTTCTTTATACATTTTTTGGAGGTCATCCCTCTGTTAGATGTGGGGTTTATGAAGTTTTTTTTTCCCATTTGAAAGGCTGCTGTTTTATCCTATTGACAGTGTCCTTTGCCTTACAGAAGTTTTACAGTTTCATGAGGTCCCATTATTAATTGTCAATCTTAGTGTCTGTGCTACTGGTGTTCTATTCAGGAAGTGGTCTCCTGTGCTATTGTGTTCAAGACTATTTTCCACTTTCTTCCAGGCAGCAGAAATTCTACAAAAACAATAAAACCCTAGTAAAGTATTCTTCTAGAAGAATAAGGTTCTCTATCATATTTTAAAATGGGATACTTTCCTCCCCATTCCTGGAAGCACTAGGATATTTCCCAGAATTTTCTGTGAAGATTTGTTAGAACTCTCAGAGATAAACCACAAGATGATGTTATCTATGACTGTCCTCTGGAGTTTATCACATTAATTCTTTTTTTTAATAATTAACCTCATGATTTGTGTTCTATTCTCACAGTTTTGTTCCCAGATAATTCTAGTTTTATAATATTTAGATTATGTTGATGAAAATTTTTTTAACAGAACTATTTTCAAAAGATGTTACTTCATCATCAGTTATAAAATCATGTTCACCGGCTAAGGGTATTTGCTTTTATATCAGCCATCATAATATTTTCCATTTTTATTTTTTTTTTAAATACTGGATATTGAACTAAGGATCTCACACATGCTAGGCAAGTGCTCTACCACTGTGCTATATCTCTAGTATCCATACCTTCTAAACAAATGAATGTGATTTTTTTATTACTGAATATTGCTTGGTAACAAGACTGAAGACCAGGTTGTATTACTTTAACTTGATTGTATTTTTTATGTAAGTGATAACATAAAAAAGAAAGTAGAATATGGAAGGATGTTCTCTTCTCTAACATGTCATGTTACTTTTTTAAAAACAAACTTTGTCCGAGTTGTGGTTTATTTACAGGAAATCAGGTTCAGGAATACTCGGTTTTCATTTGCATCCTAAATGTCTCTCTATGAACTGGGCTACATAATTATTATCAGGTTCATTTTATATCTTACATTTTATTTCATTTTATAACATTTCAATATCATATATAACTATTAGGAGAATGACATAGTAAACTAGCCTGTTATCAAGATCTCCTCACCCATCCCTGAATCAGAAACTCTTTTGTTGAGGTAGACTTGGTCTCTCCACACCTCATTAAGCAGTAAGCTTAAATAGTTGACTCTAATTTTTTTTAAAGCTTTTCACAATTCCAGAAGTGACTTCTACCACATTTCTGCCTTAGCATTAGGTGGCATCAAATCACTGTAGAAGGATACTTCCAATGGATTATAGCTACAACAGAGAAAAAAAGGCAAATAGCTCTGAGTTAAAAAGTTTCATGCTGAGTTTGTTTTTTCACCACTGAGACAAAATACCTAATTCAAGCTACTTATTGGAAGAACAGTTTGTTTGGGGTCATTATTCCAGAAGGAGAGATCATGGCTGACTGGCTCCATCTCTTTAGACCTGAAGTGAACAGACTGGCATGGAGGTAGAAGACAGTAGAGGAGGAGGCTCACCTCATGGTTTCCAGGAAGTAAAAAGTGTGAGAGACAGGAAGGTGCCCCCTGCCAAGACACCCATAAGAAAATGCACCTTCTGTGATTTCCTCTCCTGGTCTAGGACCACCAGCTCTGGACCAAGTTTTCAAGACATAAACCTGCAACTGACGTTTCACTTTCAAATATGACACACATTATCTTATTTTTAACTGGCACAGAAGCCTATTAGAAGAGATGGAAAATCATCCTATTATTTAAAAGTAATATTATTTAAAACTTCATGAATAATCACCCAATGGTGAGTTGTTTATCCTTTATAATTGCTTCAATCACTGTAGAAAAAGTAAAGCAATTTTAAAAGAAAAACAGTACAAGTTTGAAAAATGATAAATCCAGGGTTGGGGGTGAGTAAAAAATGTACTTTGTTATCTCAGACTTGAAGAGAGGAGTGATTGACTGCTGAGTTCAATTAAATTTCAGAAAAGTAAATCAAAATTAGTAAATCCTTAACAAGTCACTCTGGAAGGAAATTAACTTTTGATTAAATAGCATGATTATAGAGTGAGAGAGATTAATTCACAGTGAGATATTGGATAGCTTCCAAATAGATTACTTATTTCTAAGAGTTAAAGAATAACTTAAAATAGTATAAATGATATTTTAAGGCAGAATTTAAATAGCCAAAACTGGTGGAAGCCAATTATCTCTGGTTAGCACTTAAAGTAGTATGTTGCATTTGGTGATAAATTCATACTAGTGAATTTTAAAAACCTACATTTCAAATATGACAAAAATTTCTTCATTGTTGTATTTTAAGCATACAGATGCATGTGTGCATGTCTGTGTGTGCACACACACACACATTTGCACATACATGTGCACACACACACACACACACATACACATACAGGATCCATACTCAGTAAGAGTTGGATGAGCAGTAAAAAGAATCTGGAAAAGAGAGTAGTCATCACCACTTCATCCTAAAACATTTGAAAAATCAACCACTTTTCCTAGAGCCATGATTGAAACAAATCTACAGAGCAAACCAAGGCCCCTGAAACTCAAGAGACAAGACAAGAACAGAGAATAATAAGTCACTGAGCAGAAACCACCATGGGAACTGGGGTAGAAAAACCTTGTCTGTACTGACAAATTGCTAGAAGTTCAGTGTGATCAGAATGGCTAGCAGGTCAGCCTTGAAATATTTTTTATGAGACCCTGTCTCAAAAATAAAAACCATCTCATGGAAGATGCCCATGAGAATCCACTGCTGAAATGATTTCCATTCTAGCTCCTTAGGTGCATGTTGTTGTTTTATCTCTGGCAGCATGTTGTGGAAGTAAAACTTCAGAAACACCCATGTTAAAAGCTATTAAAATTTGTGACAAGAATATAA
>CABHPQ010153341.1:4512-16937 GCA_902168405.1 Peromyscus aztecus | reverse complement strand
CATTCACAGCACCACCAGACTTCTAGCCAATCAAAACCTCTCAGGGCTGTCTCTTTGACAATGGCCTCCACATCTGCTTCAGATTCCTGAGTTTTGAGGGAGAAAAAAAAAAACAAAACCGAACATGCTAGGGACATGGAGGAAGGGCCCCAGGTATCCGAGTAGTGCTCCCCCTCACCCCCATGTGGTACCCTGGTGGACAAGAGTCTACCCCTTTCTGCATCAGAGGAGGATGCTGGACTCTGTGTGACATTGTCGCAGCTAGGGGGAGCCAAAGAAAGCGGTTAATAATGCTAGATGCCTTCCTCCGCACCCGCTGTAAGATAACACCCGGGACCATTAGATCCTCAGTTGCACACTGGGTCAGCAGTGGGTTCAGCTTTCTGGTTGAGATCCCCTGTATAACACAAGAGCATCCAAGAAAACTGGTGAGAGGTGGTGATGGGACCTAGTGAATGTACCTGGACATGTACTTTGAAGAGGGAATCCCAGTTCCTGCTTGTTTTCCTGCACACAGCAAGACACCAAGTCATGAGAGCCCGCTGAGGTGCTGCTTGGGGTCTGAATAACGTCAGTTGCCCTCATCTAAGGCCTAATTGAGGACATTTCATTGCGAGTCCACTCTGGGTTGCTCCAGGTGAAGCAAGTTCCCCGCTCCTTCACCCTCTCCCCCGTGGTTTAAACTAGCTTGAACTCAGTATATAACTCGGGGTGTCCTCAAACTCTGGTGATACTCCTGCTTTTGCCTTGAGAGCGATGGGATTACAGGAGAGAGCCACACCTGACTCCAGTTAAGACCAAGGGTTTCGCGTTCTTCAGACCACTGGCCTCGATCGCCATCTGCTGGCCACTATGACACACACACATTACTGTTCTAAAGTTTCGTGCAAGCTTACTTTGACAAGTTACATTATCTTAACTTGAATTTAAGAACCTATGAAAATACATTGGGGTTATAGCTCGGTGATAGAGCCCTTGCCTCACACACATTATGCCCTAGGTTCAATCCCTGGTGTGTGTGTGGGGTTAAGATAAATATTCTATCTGCATTGTATGTGTTAAAAAATAGTTTCAGAGACTATAAGAATATAAGAAGCTTACCAAACTACCAAATGCCACATCTGGAATCCAAATGATTTATCTCCCAGTGCTGGATAATTTTCCATGTGACAAATGAGTCCCTGGCCTGCCTACCTGCCTAGGTTTAGCACATTTTCCCCAGGGAAGACTCTCATGTCCCTCTGCACATCACCCACCAATCTTCTGAGAGGAGCTGGGCTGGTGCTGAGATCAGTCTGCTTACTGACACAATGCAGGGCCCCACAATGATGTTAGCTGTCAACACATTCCTTATTCTTAACAGACTCAAGGATCAAGTTTTTATTAATTAACATACATTTTTGAGGCCCAGTCTCTGGAAAACGGGAAATTAATGGGGCTATATTCAGTAGTTGAATGTTTGCCTACTGAACACCACAGAGGAAAAAGAGAGAGAGAGAGAGAGAGAGAGAGAGAGAGAGAGAGAGAGAGAGAGAGAGAGGTTCTTTTTTTAAAAGAAAGATTCTTAAAGAACATGTTATTAAACTAGGCTTTGTTCTTCCTGTTTTTGTTTGTTTGTTTTTACTCAAAGTTCCTCTACATAGCCTGTCTGTCCTGAATCTATGGAGGCCAGGCTTGCCTTGAACTCACAGAGATCTACCTGCCTCTGCTTTTGCTGGGATTAGAGGTATGCGCCACTACGCCTGGCTGTTTGTTTTTGAGATAGAGTCTCCTGTAGCCCAGGCTGGCCTCCAGCTGGATGTGTAGCAGTGAGTCACTTGGAGTGCCGAGTGTTCCTGCCTCCACCTTCTGAGCCCTGGGATGACGGGCGTGGGCCACTCCACTGGCTTGTTTCCCTTCCTTCCTTTCTCTTCAGCTGTGTTTCCAACCCTGCTGCTGTGTGCTCTCCACCAAGTGCTTCTCTTTTTCTGAGTTCCTGTTTCAACTGCATCATGACGGAGCTGGTCTGACTGACGGAAACATTTCATTTTTCTCTCACACCGGCCATGAAGATGTGGCATTCTGTGAGGTCATGAAGGTAAGCCAGCTGCTTCCTTTGCTTCTGCCTGACTCTTGGCCTGGGCTCACAGATTGCCTGGAAGTGATAGCCATCATCCAAGTGTCCCAGTTGCCCGCCATGCCTCTGGCATTCTCCTTACTTCTGGCATGACTACAGTGGCCCAGGGGCTGGTGCCCGCTAGTGGACACCTGGGGACCTTGCAGGATGTGTTGTTCTTTCTCTGTTCCAAGAGGTGGATCTGGTAACTAGGTCCCCATACCTCTTGTCACTGCCTTGAGCCCTGGCTTCCGGCTCCTCCTATTCCAGCCTTCTAGCTGTTTTATTTCTCCACTGGGGCCAGGCTTCTTTGTTAAGAAGGCAAAAGCTCTAGGCATCTGCCCTTTCCATTCAGAGTTCTGGGAAATTCGAAAGGATTGTCACTTAGGACACTTACAGAGTCTCTCTGGAAAGCAGGCTTCTCTCTGCTAGACGTCTCTATAAAACCTAAACTCAGGACTTAGACTGCAAAATTACTTGTCCAGAATACCGTATTCATCTCTGAGAGAAGATCCCACAGACAGGAGAGGATTCAGGAAGCACATGTAGGGCTGTGTATGGGGGGGCATCTGTTAAAACCAAGAATCAAGAGGAGAAAAGACCAAATCCATAATTGTCCAATTCAAACAAGCTGTTCTTTGGGGTGCACCCAGGACTGGTCAGCCAGCTGTCTCACCCTAAGTCGGGATTTGAGAGAGCGGCCCTGCAAGTCATGGCCCCTTGAGGTCCTTTTTATAGGAGAGATAAGGTGTTCACAGGGGCAAGACAGTTGACTGTTACACATTGTTAGAAAAATACAATGAGAGATTCTAAGGATCGTGTCTGCAAGTCAGGATTCTCGATCCAGAGACAATGGCCCCGATGGGATGGAGCCTGAAGGCGTCATTGAGAGTAACTGGAATGAGATTGTGGATAGCTTTGATGACATGAATCTCTCAGAACCCCTCCTCCGTGGTATTTATGCCTATAGTTTTGAGAAGCCCTCTGCCATCCAGCAGCGAGGCATTCTTCCTTGTATCAAGGGTTATGACGTGATTGCCCAAGCCCAGTCTGGGGCTGGGAAGACAGCTACGTTTGCCGTATCTATCCTGCAGCAGATTGAGTTAGATCTAAGGGCCACTCAGGCTTTGGTCCTGGCACCCACTCGGGAGTTGGTGCAGCAGATACAAAAAGTGGTCATGGCATTAGGAGACTACATGGGTGCCTCTTGTCATGCCTGTATTGGGGGCACCAATGTCCATGCTGGAGTGCAGAAGCTGCAAATGGAAGCTCCCTATATCATCATGGGCACCCCTGGTCGGGTGTTTGATATGCTTAACCGGAGATACCTGTCCCCCAAATACATCAAGATGTTTGTACTGGATGAAGTAGATGAAATGTTAAGCCATGGGTTCAAGGACCAGATCTATGATATATTCCAAAAGCTCAACAGTAACACACAGGTAGTTTTGTTGCCCGCTATAATGCCCTCTGATGTCCTTGAAGTGACCAAGAAGTTCATGAGAGACCCCATTTGGATCCTTGTTAAGAAGGAAGAATTGACCCTGGAGGGTATCCGCCAATTCTACATCAATATGGAGCAAGAGGAGTGGAAGCTTGACACATTGTGTGACTTGTATGAAACCTTGACTCTCACCCAGGTAGTAATCTTTATCAATACCAGAAGGAAGGCAGATTGGCTCACTGAGAAGATTCATGCCCAGGATTTCACTGTTTCTGCCATGCATGGAGATATGGACCAAAAGGAACAAGATGTGATCATGAGGGAGTTCCGGTCTGGTTCTAGCAGAGTATTAATTACCACTGACCTGCTGGCCAGAGGCATTAATGTACAGCAGGTCTCCCTAGTCATCATTTATGACCTTCCCACCAACAGGGAAAACTACATCCACAGAATTGGTCGTGGTGGTCGCTTTGGCGGTAAAGGTGTGACTATTAACATGGTGACAGAAGAAGACAAAAGGACTCTTCGAGACACTGAGACATTCTACAACACCTCCATTGAAGAGATACCCCTCAATGTTGCTGACCTCATTTGAGGGGCTGTCCTGCTACCTGGCCCTAGCCAGGGTTCAGTCCTGGGGGGCTGAGGAACAGCTGGAGGGGGGAGGGAAGGGAGCCAAGGGGTGGACATCTTGTTTTTTTTTTGTTTTTTGTTTTTTGTTTTTTTGTTTCTCTCTCTCTCTCTCTCTCTCTCTCTCTCTCTCTCTCTCTCTCTCTCTCTCTCTCTCTGAATAAATGTCACTTTTTGAGGCAAAAAGAAGGAACCGTGAACATTTTAGACACCCTTTTCTTTGGAGTAGGTTCTGCCCCAGGCTCTGTCTCCCCCCCCCCAAAAAAAACCCCACTAATCCATTTCCCTAACCTAGTCACTTGATTCTAAAGGCTTTCCTACCCCAGCCAAGTCTCCAAAAGTGTCAAGGGTCTAAAACATGTCTGGCCTCATTTGCTGGACCAAACCTACAGGGAGAGTCCCTGCATGAAGTTGTCCAGGGAATTGTCCCCAGGTGAGGACAAGTGGTAGCCATTTTTACATTGTTTTGTATAGTATTTATTGATTCAGGAAACAAACACAAAATTCTGAATAAAATGACATGGAAACTGAAAAAAAAAGAAGAAAAATACAATGAAAAAAGGAAGAAAAATACAACGAAAGGGTTATGAATGGGGTCACAAGTTTAGTGGAGGTTGAAAAACATGTTTTGCAGTTTACATCAGACCTAAGAAACAGGAACTTATTCTTAATTACAAATAGAAACCTTAACTTGCAAGGACTTAACACAGGACAAACAGGAACTTATTCTTAACTGTCTTAACTGCAAACAGAACCCGTAACCTGCAAGGTATATTGTTCCTGTTTTGGTCTCAGCATCCTGGGAGCTGGGTGTTGAGGGCTTGGTTAGGAGGAAGGCAGGCATACCAGTAAGCCAACTCGGAATGGGACCGGGATGGGGTGATAAGACTGACGGTGGAGTGCATGGGGAACGCTACCTAGGAGGAGTGCAATCCACTTGAGCCAGGCAGAGAGACTTCTTGAGGGAAGTGATTATCTGAGTTGCATCTTCAAGGATGAGGCTTAAGTTAGGCACTGGGCGGATTGAAGGAGGTCTTTAGCCTCCTCCTTCCTGAGACTCTGTCTGCCATTAGGGGTCCACTGATCCTGAATCTCATCCCCGAACTTTCCCTCATCTCATCCCATCTCCTTTTCCCGACCAATCTCCCAGCCCTATGACTGCAACAAGCACCCCAAGGTTCCGTATGGCACTGTCCTTGTCACATGCCATCCCTTCTACGTGGACTGCTCCTGGCTTACTTGCCTATCTGATGAATTTGTTCATCCTTTAAGATCCAGCTGGATGTTCAAGCCTTTCTGGTACCATCCCACAAGCCTCCCTTCAATCACATGTCAGTGCCATGAACCAACACATGTTAGGTCTGGATGTAGTTCTACATTGCTACTTTCTGTTCAGGTATCTCTGTCTTCTCAGCTGTTTAGAATCTCTTATAGACTGGCAGAGGATGGGCTGGCTTTTCCCAATCAAATAAATGATTGGTCAGATGGATGGATGGATAGATGGATGGATGGGTGGGTGGGTGGATGGATGGGTGGGTGGGTGGGTGGGTAGGTGGATGGATGGATGGGTGGGTGGATGGATGGGTGGGTGGGTGGATGGAAGGATGGGTGGGTGGGTGGATGGATGGAGGGTGGGAGGGTGGGTGGGTGGATGGATGGATGGATGGGTGGGTGGATGGATGGATGGATGGATGGAAGCACAACTTTAAAAAAATGAACAAGAAATACCCCTGCTAACAAAGATGGTTCTCCCCGACTCGCAGTTCTGTTCCAGGACACGGTCCTTCAGGGATTTAGCCATATGTTATTAAAGTGAATTAAAATTTACTTGAAATAAACCGCAGACTCCCCTGCTCCCCTGAGCTTGCAATGACCAGATTACATCTCCTCCAGGCACAGAAGTTTGACATTTTGTTGCAAAGTCATTTTCTTCTCATTTCCTTGTGTTGCTAAAATATTCTATTTCTCTTCACTTCCCCTCTGTGTCCCCATTACTCACATTTAGTTAAATTTATCCACTGCCATTTAATCATCTGAGATAGGTTTGCTGGTGTGGATGTTCTCTGGGCACTGCCTTCTCTCCAAAGACCATCTGTCTCTCCACACTGAGAACAGAACCCAGACCCCTCCCCTTGGAGGACAGAGATTCCCCGAGTTTCTTCCAAGGCTGACTTAGACTTCAGGATCCTCCTTTCTCCACCATACCCATCACCCTTCCCTTTCTCCGGACTCCCCCTCTGCTTCCTGGAGCATGGTTGCTTTGTTTTAAATTTTATTACGTTTATTTAGTTAGTTTGTGGGTGTAGGAGGGCATGCACATGCCATAGAGGTCAGAGGATAACTTGTGGGAATTGATTCTCTCCTTCTACAGGGTAGGTCCTGGGGATGAAATTGAGGTCATCAGGCTTGGTAGCAAGAACCTTTACCCACTGAGCCATCTGGCCTGCCTAGAACATTGTTTTTATTTTGCCTCCAGATCAAGCAGTTCTGGTATCCTTCAGTCACACAGACAAAAGGACATCATAATTCCTCTCTGAATAGGTTTAATCAGCCTTTAAAGGGACAAAATAGCCAGATGGGCAGCAGAAGGGGGCGAGCTTGAGATACTGCCACACCAGCCACGTTCCTTAGCGGGCCAGGACACCTGCTTCTTTCTCACTCATCCTCATGTTAGCACAGAGACCTTTGTTCTCCCCAGAGACATTTGGGAAAGACCAGAAATTCATGTCTTAGGGGGAGCGGAATCCTCATTTGACTTCTTGTGGCACTTAGGAGCTTTGGGACTAAAGACTTGTAGCATGAATCTTAAAGGTACTTATTAATAAAATCAAACCTGAGGCCAGTTATTGGGGTGAATGCTGGAAGATCAGAGAAGCAGAGCAAGCCACAGCCACCTCACCTTGCCAATTCCTCAGCTGATCCTGTTTCTTCAGACTGGAAGCCTCTGAGTCCTCATCCAAATGAATCTCAGCTGAACTGCTTCTCGAAAGCATGAATGCTTAACCAGTTAAAAGCTTCTAGTTCCTGGTCTTCACGCCTTACATACCTTTCTGCTTTCTGCCATCACTCCCTGGAATTAAAGGCTCACTTTCTGGGATTAAAGGCATGTGTTACCATGCTTGCTGTTTCCAAAACGTGGCCTTGAACTCACAGAGATCCAGACGGATTTCTGCCTCTGGAATGCTAGGATTAAAGGCGTGAGTGCCACCATTTTCTAGCCTCTGTGTCTAGTGGCTGTTCTGTTCTCTGACCCCAGATAAGTTTATTAGGGTGCACAATATTTTGGGGAACACAATGCCACCACAAAGACTCTTCAGAGCAGCAGGGCTCAGGAACAGCATCGACCCTACCTGGGCCCCAGGAGGTAAGAGAAACCCTTGGGTGCTGCATCTGCAGTGTGATGGGCTCCGGGTGTATCTGGGAAGTGGGTGCTGTGGATCCCCAACCTCGGTGAAGCGTTCGCCCTTTGTCTCAAACTCAGGGGAAGGGGCCACGTGGAACTATTTGGCAGGGTCAACCCGTATTTTTGAGAGCCTTAAGGATGTAGTGGATCCAGGATGCCAGAGACTCTCAACATCAGAAGACAGGCAAATTTTTAAAAAAGACAAAGAGGACACAGATAAAGTACTTTGTAGTTATATTTTGTGAGTCATATTTGTTTGGTTGTTTGAGACAGGGTTTCTCTGTGTAGCCCTGGCTTTCCTGGAACTTGTTCTGTAGACCAGGCTGGCCTTCACATATATGATCATACTTAAATTTTTTGTTTTGTTTTGTTTTTCTCTCTGTGTACCCCTGGCTGCTTAGAACTCTCTATGTAGACCAGGCTGGTCTCAAACTCACAGAGACCTGCCTGTCTCGGCCTCCCAAGTGCTGAGATTAAAGGTGTATGCCCCTACACCCACTTTAAATTTTTATTTAATAAAATATACTGTATTCTTGTGTCCATTTCAAGCATATTTATTAATTTATTTGTTTTTAGAACAAGATTGAATCTCCAGCCTGCGTTTGCCCATGTTTTCTTTGATCCCCTGTTGTATCTTGGTCGAAGGAAACACTGTTGTTTTCCAAGTAGTTTGTAAGATGTACTTTTTATCTCATTTACTTCTTACCACAACTGTTCCATGTTTGAGGATCATAAATCAAGGATTGGGTTCAAGAGCACATAAAGACACAAGGCCTAACCAAGTTTCAATGGGACAGTTAGGCCTGGCCTAGGCTGAGGGCTCAGGTAGCCAGAAGGGTAGCCAGTGAGGTGGGGGTACAGAGGCTTCAGCCACCTTCCCTTAAATCACCATTACCACTTCCATGTTTTAAATTTTTATTTCTTATTTATTTATATGCTGTGTTGTAGTAGCCGGTACTCTGTACATGCTACGTGAGCTCTCGGCCATGGAGCTATGTCCCCATTAAACATAGCTCCACCCCAATTACCACCACCACTCTTGCAGGTTTGATTTTATTGAGACAGCATCTCACCATGAAGCCCAGGCTAGCCCTGAACTTACGAGTAACCCAAGTTGGCCTTGAACGCCAGATCTCCCCCAGCCTTCTAAGACGGCAGGATTGAATCACCATGCCTGGCTCTACTACCCTGCCGCTTGTAACTGTGGCCAAACCTATGACAAGAAGCAGTCTAAGGGAGAAATGGTTCGTTTTGGTCACAGTTTGAAGGCTTGACAGTGCAAAGTTGAAGAACCTGGTGAGGTCTATCTTGCTTTGCTGGTGGGGACTGTCTACAGAGTCCTGGAGGAGATCACATGGCAAGGGGGATGCACATAAGGCTCAAAGCCAAGCTTCCTTAGCAGGTAAAGTCTCACAATAATTTATTAACTTTAATCCATGAATGGGTTAATGTACAGATGAGAGCAGAGCCCTCGTGGTCTGATTGTCTCTTAAAAGCCCCACTTGTTCTCGTCTTTTTTTTTCATCTTTTTAATAGCAATGTGAATTAAACTAAACAAAATGAGGGGAGGTGTGGCAGCAGATAGCTCCATGGTGGCAGTGGTGTGCAGGCAGCACTCACATCTTTGTGGGAGCACCCACACCCTCACATCTTTGTGGGAGCACTCACACCCTCACATCTTTGTGGGAGCAAAAAGTAGTCAGGATCCCAGCACCCAGGAGGCAGGGGTAGATGGATCTCTGTGAGTTCCAGGCCAGCCGGGGCTACCTAGTGAGATCTTGTCTCACCAAAATGTATATGAGAGGGAGAGAGAGAAAGAGACGAGAGACAGATGAGGGTGGGGGCAGAAGTCAGATCTCCCAGGAGATAAAACCCCGAGGCCTGTCCCGAGCATTCCACTTCCTCCACTTGTCTCCTGGCTGCAGGTAGAAGACTTCTTTCTTGTTCCCCTCAATGGAGCTCCTGTCAAGAGGCTCTGGTTCATTGAGTCTGCTCACGATACTTAACCCAATCAAGACCCCCTACCAAGGAGACAACCTTCTAAAACGGTGCCACCAGCTGGAGAGCAAGTGCCCAAATGTCCCCCTATGAGGGGACATTTCACATTCAATCCACAACACTTTCCAAGGTGGTTCTGGGTGGAGCCTCCTCACAAGTGTCTATACGCCTGACCAGACTTTGACTAGGCTGTATGATCCACCCTGTCCCCCTCAAGTCTCCCATGAAGGAGCCAAGAGCAGGAGTCTCCTTCGTTGATGGTGGCTCATGAACTGATTGGGTTAAACTTCACTAGCAGACTCTGAACCAGAGCCTCTTGGCAGGAGCTCCATTTCTAGAGAAGGAAAAGAAGCAAGCCTCCATCTGCAGAGCCAGAGACAAGCGGGTGGCGCCAGGTCCAGTGTGGGGAGACACTGCCTGTGGCTGGACAGTTCCTAGGAGCCCGGTAGGGCTTTCACAGCTAGCTTTCTCCTGGAGATTCCCTAGGATGCCTGTTGTGACATCCCACCCTCTGTAAACTCCGTGTTGAGAGTTCTGTTTGTGCAATAACACATCCCTCATCAAGACAGCCTAAAACAATGGATGTCATGAAAAATTTATAGTTCTGGAACTAGATGTACCAGATTTTTCTTTTTAAAAATATATTTTATTTATTTATAAATAACAAATATTATTATTTATATTTTATTTAAAAACACGCATATCTGTGTGTCTCTGTGAATATGTTAAAAGCTGTGTATGTGTGTGTTACAAGCCACAGTGTGTGTGTGTGTGTGTGTGTGTGTGTGTGTGTGTGTGTGTCACAAGCCATGGTGTGTATGTGGAGATCAGAGGAACTTGCGAGAGTTAGTTCTCCCCTCCCATGGTGTGAGATCAAACTTAGGTCATGTCATGAGGGATTGTTGCGTTAATGGGTGAAAGGTTATTTTGAAAGTGCATCTGCTAAATAAATTTGGCTCTGACCTTTGTGTGCCTCTTTTTGTTATGTAATACTACTTTGGAAAGCTACAAAGATTCTCCACCAATAAGAGAGAGGTAGCCCTTCCACACTGAGAAGAACTTTCAAACCCAGAAGCTCAGCACAAAACCTTTCTACAGTTTAAGCTGCTCACTCTCAGATAACGTGTTACAGCAACAGAAAACAGATCTAAGTGTCTAAATACTTTGCATTGGTGGAGAAAAATGGGTGAGTCTGCTTAAAAGAAACCCTCTGGTACAGACTGTCACTTACAGCAAGGGTGGAACGAGGCTGTATGGTTTCCTCGCTCACCCTCCTCTGCCTGGTAGTTAGGGGAGGTGTCTGCTGGGGGCTCATGCTGTATGTTGAACTGGTTCTGAAAAGTCAGATCTTGCCTTTTGACTCTTCTGGCTTTGTGGTAGCAGCCATGTTTGGGGTGTCCAGTGGACACTGTTCTGATTCAGAAGCATCTCTTTTTTATTTCCAATGAAGGGTTTCCAGAAGGTGCTGAAAAGTCTGGGGCAGCAGTGGGTGAGCTGCCAGAGGCCATGCCTGTCTGCATCTAATTTGATGTGACTTGTTTTCCTGGCCACCAGAACTCAGGGCCGGGAATAAAAAGCACCAGGGGCAGAGGCTATGGCTCCCTGTGCTGCCTGCCTTGCAATACCCGCAGGGTTCACTCTCAGCCACAGGGAGCCGGGAAGGGAGCATATCCAAGGACTCATGACGGGTCTGTGCACCGTGGGAGTTCAGCTTTGTTTATACTCAGAAAGCCCCAGAACAACCTTCCCCTGAAACTGCCACCATCAGGCATTTATTAAGCTTGAGCTGACTGGGGCCAGTTCTCCTGGTTGGCTAAAATTGGCCTGAAAAATAGAGTAATTTGTGGTTGTCAGATCCTAAATTAAATGATTCGAATACTACTGTGGCTGATTAAAGGACTTTATTCAATTTCCTCTTGACCACATGTTCTTCGGTGAGGGCAGGAGAGACACTGTTTCTGGAAGAAATACAGTATTCAGAGAGTGCTTATCTGATCTCTGGATGGCATTTATTAAATACGGCTCTCCCCTTTGTTCCTCAATGAAAGATGAGGCTGAAGAAGGAAGAGGAAGTGATTATTGTATGTTTAACTGTGTATAACTCTCCCGTCAAGCTTTTGGACAGATGCCTCCTCAGGGCACCAGGCTGGGTATCTAAGAGAAGTTCAAGGACCCAAAAAGGTATCTAGGCAACAGTAACAAAGGTCAGCAAATAAAAAGCAAGAATGAGTCAATGAGAAGGAACAATCTGGAGCTGTGTCGGATGGTCTGAGAGAGATGCCCACATCACCCACAGCAATTGCAGAGGGATTATGCCAGCCATGTTAGCCCCCTTCTTGGGGACCAGGGCCCTAGGGAACCAATCCAGAGACAGAGGATACGTTCTGGCAAACAAGGGGAGCTGGCCCGGCACGGGATGACCTCCAGAGACCAGGCTGCTCAGCAGCTGCTGCAGGAAGGACAGAGCATATTCAGTTTGCAGTGTGCTGAGTGCCAAGAAGCAGAAACTTTGAGACATGAAAGAGATACTTTGAGTACAGGGGGACAAAGGTTTGTTGGCTGGGAGAGAATAAGCACAGAGAAAGAGAGAGATGTCTTGGGGCTCTAGGATTAAGGGGGTGACCGACTGGCCCCAGATAGCCCTCACCCTGGTCTGCCTCCTGTTCCAGGTTCTCTAGCTTAGGCTCACCCAGCAAACAAGCACACTCCTGTGTAAGGAGGCCTGAACAGGAAGTGGAGGAGCCCAGCGGAAGACATCGTCTGCACTCAACACGGGAGAGTCCTGTGATCAGCCATTTTCAGAGAGTGGTTTATCTAGTCTCAAAGGAGCCTGACGAGACCAGAATAGTGGGGGA
>CABHPQ010153339.1:22199-36867 GCA_902168405.1 Peromyscus aztecus | reverse complement strand
CCAGACTCCAAGCACTCTCTCTTCTTCCTCTGAATTAGACTCACTGAGGATAGTTTCTGTAGTTTGCAGACTAAGGAACCAGAGCTTATTCTAACCACTAGGTGGCATTAACTATCACTGCTAGCTCCTGCAGTAATGGAGTGAATCGAATGTTTATTTGATTAAATTGGGAATTCTCTTCTTTTGCTTGGTTCTCATTATTACTAACGCTCCTCAGCGTTACAAATTGTAGAGAAACTCAGGAGGCGAAGATTGCTGAAAACTCTCTTAAAGTCACACACACACACACACACACACACACACACACACACACACACGATTGGAGCATAATTCTGCATCCCTTCTGGAGAACAAGAATCCATGCACTCCACCCCCCTCTATCCAATCTAAACAACCAAGACTGCTCAAGAAGACACTTGATGGAAAATTTGGATCTTTATTTGGGTTTTTGTTGTTTAAAATGTATTTATGTGTATGTGTGTGCATGTGCGTGTGTGTATGTTTGTGTATGTGCACATATGCGCGCACACACACACCACGGTGCAACTCTAGAGGTCAGAGAAGAACTGAAGAAGCTGGCTCTCCTTCCACCACATGGGTCCAGGACTGAACGCGTTGGCGGCAAACACCTTTATCTCCTGAGCGACCTTGTCAGCTCACAGAATTGCTTTTGATACCCAAAGTAGAAATCAACTAAAGTCGTCTTTTCCTAAGCTTTCATCCAACCTGAACAGTTTTTTTTAAAACTGATCTTCGCTTTGCCATGCAGATCTCTGTAAATTGTATTCTGTCTAAAGATAATTGTATTATTTTAGAATCAAATTTTCTAAGCATTAGAGTATGGCACACAGATTCTACATCCAGACTATCTGGGTCCATTACACAGCTTCCGTTATTCCCTAGTTGTGTGCTCTTGGCTAGTCACTAAACTATTTCCCTACCTGTAAGATGAGCATTCAAACTAATTACTCCACAGGCTTGCAGAGGCAATAATGATTTCACTTATGCAAAGCATTTAGAAGAGTGCTTGGCACACGACAGGACGGAAGTGTCGGCTATGATTACTACATATTACTTGTATAAATAAAATATATTCTTGAATACAGTCAGGTGTGGCAGGGAAATGAGTGACGCTGCCCGTGTGTCTTCCTGAAAACACGAGAGGCGTGGCTCACAGGGGAGGGCTCTTGGCTCGGTGAATCTAACTGTGGTGCTCAACTGCTAGTCCTGTTACTCAGCAGGTGATACTGCCTATTGTTTTTCCATGTCGCAATGTTTGCATCTGCCAAGAGTATGAGATACAACTCGTAGAAAAGCATGGTTGTGTTTTAGAAGGAAGTCCACACAGGGTACTTAGAGGAGGACATATCACATAAACCGTAATCACTTAGCATCATTATCACTATATCGCTTACTTTCTGGCTCTCGCACCAGCAAATTTCATGCAGTTCAGAGCTGTGATGGCCAACACTATAACCACGAAACCATCACCCGATAGTCAGGTTTATTTCCCTGAGTCACGCGCAGTTCACAGTCCTTGGTTTATGATACACGCTGTCCTAATCACGATAAAACATGAGCTGTGACCTAACAGAAGGAAGTTTTATTTTAAGACAGCAGGTGGTGCTAGAAGCTCTTTTTGGTGTTGAAATTAGAGGGATATAGTCCTTTTCTCTCTATTCATTTGACCTTGTCTAGGTACCACTGGGAGGGATGGAAGAGTCCCAAGAGGCTGTTAGGTACTTTCATGCACTAACATTTCATCAAGGAATCCTTAAACCGCCTGTTACTGCTGAGTTAAAATGAACTAGAAGAACAGCTTGGGCCTTAACCTGGCCACACAGCTAAAGGATGAACGGGTGATAATACAGTTAGCCGTCCCCACCTGACCCCAAACTAACAAAAGGCACACAGCTAAAGGATGATAGTAAGTGCTGTGAGCTGTGCATCTCTACCACAAGGCTAACGAAATCAGAAGTGTGAATGGTCAAATCAGACTCCACAGTGTGTGTGTGTGTGTGTGTGTGTGTGTGTGTGTGTGTGTAAGTGTGTGCAATGCACTTTCTGTTTTGTTTTAAGAGGAAGCAAGAACCCAACCTGTCAAAGTGGCGCCAACTCTGGGCAGGGGATTCTGGGTTGTGTGAGTGTGGAGAGGACAAGCTCAGTGCTAGCGTGCATGCATTCATTCACTGCTCTCTGCTCTTCAGTGTGGACATCATGTGACTTACTGCTTCAAGCTCCAGCCGCCTCGACTTCTCCACAGTGATGGGCTGTAACCTGGAGCCCTATCTTTCTTAAACTGTTTCTATAAGGGTATTTTATTACAACAACAGGAAGCAAAACTAAGACACCCATCAGAATCCCTCCTTTGATACTGGGCCTGGGAGTCTGTATTTTTAACAAGCTGCCAGGGGACTCTAATCCTGTAGGTTTGCAGAACAAGCGTAGAGTAACAATACAGGACTGACAGAGGCTGCTTGGCCCCTGCATGGGCTGAGGACATCGGCACAGAGACTGTAAGAGAAAAGAGCAAAAGGAACAGCAATGGCTGGTCCGCCCATGGCCGCTCATGACTGCAGTGTGGCTGTGCATTTAGAGTTGCATGAAACATGCCCTTGTGCACCCAGAACCCAGCTTAGCTCTTAGAGTTCTATCAAATCACTCATGCAAAAGACCCCAAAATACATTATGTATCTGATTCTGCACCCCAAGACTACCTAAGACAAAAAGCATAGACTACATAGCTTAAGATGTAAAAATTAAAATTCTAAAAGGAGATGTATGAGTTTGGAATTACTTGAGATATTGCATCTTCTTCTCTAGAGACACAAAGTGCTTTAAAATTATAAATGTAAGATGAGCTGTGGCAGTGATCGCTGTGGCAGGGACCGCAGGGTGTACTCACAAAGCAACCTCATTTCCCTCCTGGCTGACCTTTCTAGTCCACATAAGGGTTTAGTTTACTCCCAGAACTTTGCAGAAATTCTGTAATTTTTCTAGTCATTGTCAGGTAACTAAAAGTTCTCTATTTCTATTTACAAAAATAGTATTGTTACAATGAGGTCACACACTTCAGGTTTCCAAAAGATCCATGATAAATATTCATACATCTTTTGCCCCAACAAATTCTAAGTCAGACTGTTCGAAATACAACCACTTCTCCTCAGACTACTTTTAAATTCTGCCAGTCTCTGCCTTCTGGAAGGCAGAGATGATCTGGGACCAGCTTTGCCACAGGTTTCATGGATGGAGGCCAAGTTTTCTCAGCGGTCTCTCTAAAGTTGCTCTCATTACGGTTAAGAGGCTGAGGGTGGGGCTCAGTGCACTGTAAGAAAATTTCCTAATCTCTGTGACCTACCCAACACTATAGCTACTAATCATGTGTGGCTATTTTTATTTATTTATGTTTTTGGTTTCTTAAGACAGGGTTTCTCTGTGCAATAGTCTTGGCTGTCCTAGAACTTGCTTTGTAGACCAGGCTGGCCTCGAACTCAGAGAGATCTCCCTAACTCTGCCTCCCAAGTGCTGGGATTAAAGGCATGTGCCGCCGCCACCACCCAGCTGTGTGACTATTTTCACTTAAATTTTAGTTTTCTTTTTAAATTTTTTCAGAATGTTATGCATAAGTCCTGCATTTACATCATTTCCAGTTGTCCTTCTCCTTCCTCCAGTTCTTCCTGTGCCCCCTCTCAAATCCACGACCTCGTCTTCAATTATTGTTACATACACACACACACACACACACACACACACACACACACACATACACATATGTATACATGTATAAACACAATCTGCTGAGTCCATTTAGTGTTCATCACATGTGCATTTGTTTACAGCTGACCACTTTGGATCATATAAACTATCTGGGGCTCTTCAAACTGATTCTGTCTTAGGATGCAATGACCACCTGTATCTCTTCATCTAAGGCTGGAACCATGTGGAATTTCCCCCATCTACATTGGCATATCAACTAGTATTGTCATTATTCTGGTCTCGTTCGGGTAATCATACTGTTGTGAATTCCTGGGTGCAGCTTCCTTGTCGTATATAGAAAACACTATTTCTCAACAGATGCCCTGGTCCTCCGGCTCTTACCATCTTTCCTCCCCCTCCTCCTTGATGTTTTGGTTGGAACTGCATTGAATTTATAAATCACTCTTGGTAGGTTAGTCATTTTCACAATATTAAGTCTATCAATCCATAAGCATGGGGCGTCTTCCCATCTTCTAGTGGCTGCCTTAATCTCTTTCTGCAGAAATTTGAAGTTTTCATTGTAGAGGTCCTTCATCTCCTGGATTAGGTTCATTCCTACACAGGTTTCTGTATGTTTGTTTTAGAAGCTATTGGGAACAGAAGAGCTTCACTGATATCTTTCCTTCATGCTTATTATTGGTTTTGTATATGACTTTCTCTTAAGTTTTATTTTGTATCCTGCCACACTGCTGAAAGTGTTGATCATTTCTAGCTGGCCAATTTCTGGAATCTCTTATGTATAGTATTGACTCATCTGCAAATGGTAATCTGATAACATTTTCTTTTCCTACCTGTATCCTTTTAATTTCATTCTGTTATCTGCTCTAACTAGTGCATGGAATACTATACTGAAAGGAGTGGTGAGTGTGGACATCCTTGTCTCATTTCTGATTTTTTTGTTTTGTTTTGTCTCTGTCCCCCACCCCCCAACCCCCGCCCCCTGCCGAGACAGGGCTTCTTTGTATAGCTCTGGCTGTCCTGGAACATGCTCTGTAGACCAGGCTGGCCTCTGCCTCCCAAATGCTGGGATTAAAGGCATATGCCACCATTCCCAGCTCATTTCTGATTTTAATGGGATTGCGTTGAGATTTTCTCCATTTAGGATAATGTTGGCTGTGGGCTTATTTTATATATAGCCTTTATTATGCTGAGATATGTTTCCTCTATTCCTAATATCTCTCAGACTTTTATCATGAAGATATGTTGGATTTGTCAAAGGCCTTCTCTGAATCTATTGAGATAAATAATCACAATCAAATGATTTTTAAAGTCCACTTATATAATTTATAATATTTAAGGACATATGTATGATAACCATCCCTCTATCTCCAAGATAAAACCAACTTGGTTATGTTGGATAACCCTTTAGATCTATGTCTGTATTCAGCTTGCAAGTATATGAAGGAGTGTGGATCTATGTTCATCAGGAATATTAGCATATAGGTTTCTTCTGGGTTATTATAGGGTCTTTACCTGATTTGGGTATTAGACTAATACTAGATTCGTTGGCGTTCGGAAGTGCTTCTTATGGTTTCTAATTTTATGAGTAATTTAAGAAGTATTGCTTGTAGATCTTCTTAAAATGCCTAATAGAATTCTATTAAGTCCATTTGAGCCTTGGCTTTTGTTTCAATTTTACTACTTTAGGATATTGGTCTCTTCTTTGGTGGTTTGGATGAATCTAGAAAATCATCATTTTCTTTTAGATTTCTCAATGTAATGAAGTATAGATTTTCAAAGTATTCCATTATAACATTCTGAATTCTCTTGATATCTGTTGTAATGTCTCTCGGTTCATTTCTAATTCTATTAATATGGGCAATCACTTTCTTTGTTTAGTTAGCTGGGTCAAGTTTTGGTCAATCTTACTTATCGGCTCAAAGGTCCAGTTTTTAGTTTCACTGATTCTCTGAATAGTTTTCTTCATTTCTATTCTAATAATTTCTACTCTATTTTTTATGTCTTGCCATCTACTGGATTTGGTTTTATTTTGTTCTTGTTTTCCAAATTCTTGAGTTGCAACGTTAAGTCATTTATCTGTGCTCTTTTAACGTAGGCACTTAAGAGTTGTAAGTTTTCCTCTTAGGGTTGTTTTTGATGTGTCCCAAAGGTTTTGCAAAGGATTTGTAGTGTTGTTTAATTTCAGGAATTTTAAGTTTTCTTTCTTGGTTTCTTCTTGTATTATTTAATATCCATGAGTGCACACAGTTACTAGAGATTCTTCTACCGTTGATTTTAAGTTTTATTGCATGTGGTCAGACAGGACACAGAGTTATTTCAATTGTTCTGAATTTGTTCCAGTAAGTAGTCTATTTTACAGAAATGTCCATGGGCTGCTGAGGCGAGCCCATGTTATTTAGGTGGAATATTTTATAGATATCTGTTAAGTTTATTTAATGTAGTTTGGTGTTTTTCAGTTTTGTTTTTCTTTAGGAGACCTGTCTTGGAGAAATTTGGCATTGAAATCACCCACTATTATTGAATTGGAGTTAATATGTCTTTATGGAATTAGGTGTGCCAGAATGTGATGCATGTTTATGATTATAATATCTTCTTAGTTAACTGTTCTCTTAATTAAAATCATGTGACCTTCTTTAGTTTTCTGCTTAATTTTAGTTTGCTGTCTATGTTGTCAGATATTCAGATAGTGAGACCTGTTTGCCCCTGGTTCCATTTTTGTGGAATACTTTTTTCCATTCTTTCACGTTAAGGTGATTCCTATCTTTGAAGGTAAGATGAATTTCTTTTACACAGCAGGAAGGTATATTTTGTTTCTTAATTCATTAGGCTAACATGCATCTTCTGATTAGGAAGTTGAAGTCATTAATATTTAAAGTTATTGGGAAGTGTCTGTTTATTGGTGTTACTTTGTTGTTTTCCTTTGAAAGGTCGTTTGGTTTTTGTTAAGCTGTTTTACTGTTTGTGTTCTTAGTACTATGTTGTGTTTTAGTACGTGTAGCTTTGTTTTCTTTCTCTAACCACCTGGAAATGCTAATTCCTCTCTTCATTCAAAAGTATTGCTTCTGGTACTCTCTGCAGGGCAGGTTTGATGGACATGGGTTCTTTTAATTTGTTTATATATCATGGAAAAGTTTGCTTTCTCTTTCAACTATGGAAGATAGTTTTGCTGGGCACAGTAGTCTAGATTGGCATCCACTGCTCCAGGTTCCTCTGGCTTTTAGAGTTTCCATTGATAAACTGGCTGTTATTCTAATAGATTTCCTTTTATACTCAACTTGTGGTTTTTCACTTTCAGCTTCCAACACCCTCTTTGTTCTGTACAGTTAGGGTTCTTACAGTAATATATACCATGGAGAGTTCCTTTTCTGGTCCGGTGGGTTTGGTGTTCTGTGTGTTTCGTGTATCTTCATGGGTATGTTTTTCCTGAATTTGGGGAAGTTTTCTTCTAGAATCTTGTTGAAGATCAAGTCTACTTTTGTGACCCGGGATTCTTCTCCTTCATCTATGCTTATAATTAGAAGACCTGGTTGCTGTGGAATGTTCTGTATGGCAAATGTGTTGCTAATAAAACACTGATTGGCAGTGGCTAGGCAGGAAGTATAGGCGGGGCTAACAGAGAGAATTAAAAGAACAGGAAGGCGGAGGGAGTCACTGACTGCCAGCCGCCGCCAGGACAAGCAGCTTGTAAAGATGCCGGTAAGCCACGAGCCATGTGGCAAGGTATAGATTTATAGAAATGGATTAATTTAAGATATAAGGACAGTTAGCAAGAAGCCTGCCACGGCCATACAGTTTGTAAGCAATATAAGTCTCTGTGTTTACTTGCTTGGGTCTGAGCGGCTGTGGGACTGGCAGGTGAAAGAGATTTATCCTGACTGTGGGCCTGGCAGGAAAACTTAAGCCACACCTGGTCTTTCTATGGTCTCCCATAATCCTACATGTTCCGTGCGTGTGCGTGTGTGTGTGTGTGTGTGTGTGTGTTTTCTCCATATTCTTTGTTTGAATGGTCTAATTCCTCTACTTTATCTTCAAGTTCTGATATCCAGCTTCTCCTTGATCCTTTCTAGATGTAAGGCTTTGATATTAGCTACTTTTCTTTTGCTGTGATGACACCATGACCAGAGCAACTTATAAAAGGAAAAATTTATTTGAGCTTATGGTCCTAGAGGGATCTGAGTCCATGATGGTGGAAAGAAGACATAGCAATAAGATGTTCCTGGTGGCAGGAACAGGAAGCTGATACCTCACATCTTGAATCACAAGCATGAATCAGAGAGTACCAACTGGAAGTGGTGTGGAATCTTTTAACTCTCAAAGCCTAACTCCAGTGACATGCTTCCTGCAACAAGTGCACACTTCCTAACCATCCTCAAACAGCACCACCAGCTGGGCATCAAGCATTCAAACACCCGAGCCTATGGGGGAACATTCTCATTTTAAACACTACAGCTTTCCCAGAGTTTTCTAACTGGCCTATTAAGTGTTTCAATTCCATCTTCATTTCATCTTGAGCTATCCTCAATAATTCTATCTCTTTAATCCACTTTTCAAATCCTATTTGCCTTCATTTCATTCAGCTGTCTATTTGTCTTGTACATTACTGAGCCATCTTTGCAATTCCCTTAAGTTCATTGAGCTGTTTTGTTGTTGTTGCTGTTGCTGTTGTTATTGTTGTTTTGTCTTCTTAAAACTCCCTTGATGAAGTTTATTATTGTTCTCTTAAATTCTGTGTCCTGAGGTTCATAGGTAATTCTCATCCAAGAACCTTTGAATAGGACTAGTGGGTTGGGGTGGCATACTATCATAGCTTTTCATATTGTTTGTGTTTTTATGACATGGTCTGGACATCGTAACTTCTTTCCTTGGTTGTGTGTCTGATACAGGATTCTAGACTGCCTCAGGGGGTCAGTGAAGAAGCTGTGTGACCAGAGCTAGGTTTAAGAGATTTGAAGAGGGTACAGGTGGCTTTCGTTCTGGGGGAACAGGTGGCCTTGGTTCTGGGAGGAACTTGCTAGGGAATGCTGGTGCTTAAGCAAAGCCATTGCTTAAACTGTGGGTCCATAGCTAAGCCTGGGAATGTGGGAATGGTGTGTGTGTGTGTGTGTGTGTGTGTGTGTGTGACAGGGGGCGTAGCTTGTTCTGGGTGGACTCACCCAGAAGCTAGACCTAGGGGTATCATTTAAATTTTAATTAATGTACATTTAACTTCACATTCATCAGGCTTCTTCCATCTGTGATTCTTTAGGTCCTCGATGTCCTCTCCACCTTGCTGATTTATGAAAAAGAGCTAGGATTATGGGTGGAGGGTTTGGGGGAACTATAAATGATATACATAATTCCTCACATTTACCCAGTTACACAGCCATCACCTAGACTTGCAAGAAAAGAAAAAGAGAAAAAAAAAAACAACAATAACAAGGCCTCATATCATGAAGGATGTAACATAGATGTTATACAAAAGCAGAGGACTACTGGACTCTGGGACAAGTCCCATGTGGGAAACTAGCTCCCCTTCCCAACAATGTGAGCCTTCTGACCACAACTCTTAGGGCCTCAGACACAATCAAGACAAAATAAACTGCACTTGTACACCTTACTACACAGCCAAAGGTAATCTGAGTTGAACTTCTCTAACATTTCTCTAACACTGTTCAGCTTTGAATTACACCCAATTCTCTCTCCATATACAGTAACAGGGCAACATCTAGCTCTCAAGCATCTCCAAAGGTCCAAACACTGTGCAAGAATTATCTCTCTCATTACCTAAGACACGAATGCTCTTTTGATGCCCATTTTTACAGGTATGGAAATACTCAGGATTTTGCTCAACACTTAAAAAAGTATCTAATTCAGTACTGAAGTTCAGGCAATCTGACCTAGGCTCTCAAACAGAGATCAACAGGCTGTGGTTCTCCAGCTACGTCTGTCTTTTTTTTTTTTTTTTTTTTTTTTTTTTTTTCAGAGACAGGGTTTCTCTGTGTAGTTTTGGTTCCTGTCCTGGGTCTCGCTCTGTAGACCAGGCTGGTCTCGAACTAACAAAGATTCGCCTTGCTCTGCCGCCTGAGTGCTGGGATTAAAGGCATGAGCCACCACCGCCTGATACATCTGTCTTATAACACGTTGTTGAAAATGTTTAATGGAATGCAGCCATGTCTACCCGTTTGCATATTATTTATGGCTTCTGTGCTTAAAAGCAATGGAGATGATATGGCCTGTAAAGTCAGAAACACCTGCTATCTGGCCCTGGACAGGGGGGGACATGCTGCTAATCCCTGTTCTCCAGCATCTTGAAGGGCCTTGAGCACTTCTACCATAAACTGAAAAGTAATTCTGCCTTGGTGTTTTGATTTGCTAATCTGCATTCCAGTCTGTGAAATATAAGGTCAGTGAAATTTCCCTCTGGCAGCCGTGTCTGCTCCATCTGTTTGTAGTTGCTTAGGCAGATTAAACAGCATCTGTTATGATGTTTTTCCAAACACATAGAGGGTACTATCAAAAATGCATTTGCATTGGTTTTCTAAAAATGATTACACCTAATCCCTGGTGAATTATTATACTTAGATTATAATGCTGAGGAGAAAAAAAAAAAGTTTGCTCAAATTAATCAACATGACTGCATTTCACAGGTTTTAATCACTGGCCTTTCCTACCCTGGCTTTTTTGGTTAGGTCAAAAATCATCATCCACTGAAAGACAGGGAATTTTTCTGGATAGAACTTCTCCAGTATGGCTTACTGTGCTATTTTTAAGCTTAAATTCATCAATTCCATGTTTCGTTTTTTGTTTTTAAATTAAAATGAGCCAAAAAAAAAAAGAGAGAAAATAAGTATGTTTGGCCTTTAAAGACTCTTGAATATGGCAATAATATTGCGTTGCTACTGAAGTTAAAAGCAGAGTAGAAAGTGCATGACACATAAACTACACACAGTAGCTCTCTGGATGTTGTGAGACTCCACCCAGATTTCCACCCCTCTCTACCCGGGAAATTCCTTCAGCCCACTAACTAGCTGCTGGGCTGATATCACACCCTTCCTCCTGCCTTCACCCCGCCTAGGCCGGACCAGTCAATGGAGAGGGGAATGGCTTGCTTCCATCAGGACAACTCTTGATATCTTCTATGAGATCAGTGGGTGTTCTAGCAAATGGACCATAACTCAACTTCCCTCTCACTCTCTTAAGGGTACTGCTCCTCAGAGACAATCTTCAGTAAATCTGCATGAAGCTTCCATCTCAAATCATGGTCTGTGTTCTCCAGAATTTGCCTGAGACATATGAAATCCAAGTTTAATAGTCAAAGACACAAATAATCAGCTTCTTCAAGGACAGCAAATCTATTAATACAAAGAATAAGAACACCCCCAAGCCAGGCAGTGGTGGCGCAGGCCTTTAATCCCAGCACTCAGGAGGCAGAGGCAGGCAGATCACTTAGTTTGAAGTCAACCTTCTCTACAGAATGAGTTCCAAGACAACGATGGCTGTAGAGAGAAACCCTGTCTCAAAAAACCAAAAGAAAAGAACAAGCTGAATGTGATAGTGCACACCTGTAATGGTAGTACTTGGGAGTCTGGACCAGGAGGATTGTGAGTTCAAGGCTATCCAGGGCTACATTTAGGAAGACCCTATTTCAAAAAAAGAAAAGAAAAATGAAAGAAAGAAAGAATCACTGTACAACATTGGCCAAAATATACATCTCAAGCAGGTCCCAATATGCTGCAGAAACAGTAGCCATATGGAATAGCAAAGTGGGTCACAGATGAGAATTCTAGAAGCATGCTAAGATGCCATGCAAAGTCGAGGACAGTGAGGAGGGAAGACGGCCTGCAGACTGGGAGCAGAGTCAGTACAATCTGCTCTGGCGGCAGCTAGGTCTCCCAGCCTCGGGCCCAGACAGTCATGCGCAATGACAGGCCCTATAAATAGCCCTGCCACAAGCAAATCACAACCCAGCCTTTGTAATTACAGATGAATATGAGTGCAATCTGTCTGCACGAGGCCCTCTTCAGATTTAAACACTCCCTGACAATAATCCCTAGTCTACAAACAAAAAGTCACAATCGTAAAATGTGTACATTAAAAAAAAAAATCCTTTCCAAGACGGGAAACCAGGAAAAATGAATGCAATAAGCATATTTTACGCAGGCTTTACAACTTCCCAACTCCAAGGAGACAAAAGCAGTATTTCTACAGTGAGCTGTGACTATATATGACAGATGATACTCAGAAAAGGACACGTAGACCAGGCAGTCACAAGAGAGAAGGCAGTGAGAGAGGCATTATGGGAAATAAAAAGGATCACGGGAAAAGCCAGGGAAGAAAGGCAGCAGAGAGGCGGGGCAGGGAACAAAGACAAAGAGCAGGAGGGGGCTTGGGAAATTTAAGTCATGGTCAAGTCCTAAGTGCCTCGTGAGTGTCTCAGTGGCAATCCCTACAGCTTTTCCAATGGCCACTATAAATTCAGAGTTTTTAAGACACACACAAAAAATAAGTTGCTAAGGCAATGCATAAGAAACAACCCAAAATAGAGGAGAGGACATGGGTTAAGAGACAGAGATCAAAGAAAAGACCTAAACAGAGATTAAAAACCAAGCTGCTAACATGTACGGGGGCAGGAATGGGGTGTGTGTGTGGATAAATAATCTCACAGCTACAGCTTTATCAACAGCACCCTCCAAAATCCGTTCTCAAGCAACAGCCTCATCTGGAGGTCCACCTATTTGTGTTCTAAAGTACTGTTTCTGTAAGAGGTTCCTGCGAGGCAGGTGCAGCCACAAGGTGGTAGATGAGACAGCAGAAGCCCACGCAGCAAACAGACGAGGGTGAGGGGACGCAACAAAGTAAGTCTGCACATGCCAAGGGTCCCTGGGTCTGCACACCCACTGGGGCATCTCTACATCAAATACATGCCAGGACCTGGGCAGTAACATGAGATAAAAGTCCCGAGACCCCTGCGTGCCCTCCCAAAGCATCCTGATCCTCAGTGCTCTGCAACCCACCCCAGACCTAGCAACTAAAAACAATCACTCCATATGTCAACAACTGCTGGTTAAACATTTTATACATCAATATCTCTACCAATGGGATGAAGTCAATGCCACTGAAGTTGGGTGCTGGAGCTCCACACAGGACTTCAAATCCCAAAGCTAACCAACGGTAGTAATGTAAGAAAGCAAGGCAGCAGGAACCAGTGGTTGATGTTTGGCAAGACTCCCTATCAAGCCCCAGCCTGGCTGCCTATACAGGAAGACTAAGAAGGAACCGGAGAGTAGAGATCCCCTCATACACGGTGGTGGTCAGAAGTGCCTTCAAACAGCCCGAGCCTCTACCCTGGGCACAGAACAGGAAGGACTGATGCTCCTGACCACATTATGAGAGTGAGCTTTGGCCCCTGCTGAGATGACGTGTACCTTTGGTCCGTGTTCAAGACTTAAATGCTTTTCTGGCTGTACATTCTCTTTCAAAATCTGCTTACTCTGGAAGTGTTCTTACCAGAAAGCAGCAGGGCAAAAAAAAAGTTCCATGACCTCAACGCCTCTGATAATGTATGCTAAGTAAAGAGAGGGAACAGGACCCAGGATCCCAGGAGTCAGAGGTCAGTGAGGTTAGTGAGAAACGCTGTGCAGGCAGTGTGTGGTCGCAGCATCTTTCGGTGTCCAGTTCCCCCTGCGTTCTTCCTGTCCCGTCCGTCCTCACCCCTGCAGAGCCTGCAAAGGCGTCACCCTAGGCTGCATCAGGGTCACCTTGCACCGACTCCTACCCTGGGAGGATGCCAATGAATCTGGAGCAGCGGCTAAAGCTTGGATGAGGTGGGGCTACGGTCCTTTTCCTCTCCCAGCTATTGGGGCAAGAACTATGGACTTTCCGATCTCCATCCCTGGATTCTGGCTGACTTCCCCAGTAGGTGAACCTGAGGGGAGTTTCTGTAGCATTTATCGGCCTGACTTACACAAAATTCATTCCTGGCCATGAGGACTCTCTCTGCCCTCCCCCCGCCCCTCACCCACTGCTGGGTCCTGTTTCTCCTACATATGGTGAAATGTTCAGAAAATACTGATCAGAAACATAAGTACTTGTGGTGGTATTGTGTTCCCCAAAATATTGTGTACCTTAATAAACTTATCTGGGGTCAGAGAACAGGACAGCCACAATATTAAACATAGAGGTTAGGCAGTGGTAGCATACGCCTTTAATCCTGGCATTCCGGAGGCAGAAATTCATGTGTTCAAGGATACACCCAAGCATGGTGACCCACGCCTTTAATCTCAGAAAGCAAGCCTTCAATCCCAGGGAGTGGCAGTAGAAAGCAGAAAGGTATATAAGGGGTGAGGACCAGAAAGGAGAGGCATTTGCCCTGGAGAGGCATTTGGCCTGGAGAAGCATTTGGCCTGGTTAAGCATTCAGGCTTCTAGCAGCAGTTCAGCTGAGACCCATTTTAGATGAAGACTCAGAGGCCTCCAGTCTGAGGAAGCAAGACCAGCTGAGAAGTTTGCCAGGTGAGATTAGCTGTGGCTCGTTCTGTCTCTCTGACCTTCCAGTGTTCACCCCAATACCTGGCTGAGGTTTGATTTTATTAATAAGACTTTTAAGATTCATGCTACAAGTACTCCTATAACTGTAATTTTTTTTTACTGGAAATGTATCTGAATGCCTCTGCCCTTCTAGAAACATCCTTCCAGATCAATCACTAGAGTTAATACAGCTCATACTCATCTTCCTGTATTTACAGAGACTTAGCAAGAATTCAGATAGTATTTCAAATGCACATTTTTTACCATATGATTGTTCCATACTTTATTCTATTACTAACTAAAACTGACATATTTTAGGTTTTCTAATTTAATTTTTAAAAAATAATTGTATGAAGTACAAGAAGCAAGATATATATGTATGTGTGTTTACCTATGCTAGTTCTCTCTCTCTCTCTCTCTCTCTCTCTCTCTCTCTCTCTCTCTCT
>CABHPQ010153339.1:2679-19744 GCA_902168405.1 Peromyscus aztecus | reverse complement strand
ACTGGAGAACTAGAAGAATGAGATGGAAGATGAGGAAGAGCCAGATGGGGAAGAACGAGATGAGAAAGACCAAGATGGGGCAGAACTAAGATGAGAGAATTAAGATAGAACTTAGAGGGGACAGCAGATAAATGTAGAGAGAAATCAGGCAAGAAAGGAGTTAGGCATGAGTACAGAACTGAAGCTGTATAGACAGGATTTTATCCCAGAGGAATAAAGTAGACAGACAAAGAACTCGATGTACTTAGATTCTTTTCCTGAAAATAATTCATGGCATTTGTAGCTTCTCTTCTGGGCCCCTGGGAAGAAGATTATTAAGGCTGGTCCTTAATAACAGTCAAGACTTACTAAAAGGGATAAACATTTCTAGGGTAAGGTTATATTATCAGCAAACTTATATTTCTCAAGTTGGGAGTGGTGTTAAACCCATAAAAGTAATTTTAACTACTCATGGGTCTCAATAAAATCATAAACGTGTATACAAAACTTTTAAATTACCCCTACCTACACAATGATTTATCAAGAAGAGAAAGAAAACACATATAAATTATCTATCTAGAACCAGGTGTAGTGGTGCACACCTTTATTCCCAGCACTTGGGAGGCAGAGGGAGGTGGGTCTCCGAGTTCAAGGACAACCTGGTCTACATAGTGAGTTCCAGGGCATCTAGGGCTACACAGAGACACCCTGTCTCAAAAAACAAACAAAAATACCTATCTAGAGACAAGATGGAGAATGCACACGTGAATTAAGATGTGTTATAGGTGGGTAACATTCTTGGAGCAGTAAGAATGGACTGTAAGGATCACAAGGATTCAAATAATGCTCGTAGCAGGAATGGCTTGGGGATTCTGAATTCCTTCTTTGTCATCCACAGACAGTCAGTTAAATTTTTTTCCACAGCTCAAGATGGGGAAACATTCAAGCAAAACATAATCACAGCTGCTGCGGGTAGGGTTCATAATTTACAGGTAGGAACCTGGGAAACAGTCCTTCTTATCTAAAACCTGCCATTTAATCCTCTGGTTTCAGACCATCTGCCCTCAAGCCAGCAGATCTAATTTTAGCATCCTTTGTGAATCCCTTTGATTCCCTTACTTCTGCTCTCCTCATTTCCCAGAGGAGGAAGGATAAGCACACACTCCCCAATACAAAAGCTGAATTATTATGAATCTACTAGAGTATTTCAGACTTTCCGCAGCTTTGGAGATGGTGTGTCTGAGTTATTTTGAGATGCATCTTTGATGAGGCACATTTAGAAAACGTGGTGCCAGAAAAGAATCTACAACATGAACATAAATCAAATGTAAATTCAACTACTCTGAGCGAACCATCACACTTATTTTTCACACAAGATTTTCAAACCTTCCCTCGGGATGTGGGGTGCTGCTAAGACCCCTTGGAAGTTTATTTATCCATTCTGTATTCATCTTTGTTATTCTCTATTTTTTTTGTTTTCTGTTGGGAGAGGGGAGGAAGGGTTGCTCGCCTGGAATTTGTGGTGATCCTCCAGCCTCAGCCCCTCAGGTACTAAAATTACAAGTGTGAGCCACCACACCCAGTTTCTGGTGCTCGGTGTTCACGTGGGTTTCACGTATTCAGTAAGTCAGATGTTGTTCTTGAAATCATGTGGCGCTGTGGGCAAGCACCAGAAAAAGGACAGAACAAAACAGAACTCAGACTTTGGAGTAACCAGACAAGTGAGGGACACAGACCTGTAGCAAATGGTGCAATAATGGTAACATGAAGGAAGTCAGCTTAGGACACATCCCAGAGACACCAAGGAAGTGACAGCTTTATTGGAGGAAAGGGAAACCACCATATGAGGGAAGCCTAGGTCACTGCTTAAAAACCCAGTGAGGAATCAACAAGGTCAAAGACAAAGAAAGAGCTGCTGGGCCAGGTGAAGAGGCCGTTTCAAGGTAAGCACTGAAAATCCATCACAAGGCAGAGAAAGCAGAATAATGAGGCGGTGCTGGCCTTTCTCCACACTCTAAAAAGAACTATGCAGAGACCCTGGGTTTCCCCCAAGGGCTTTAAGTACAAAGCTCTAAGGCCTGCACTGGAGTACTCACTAGGCTTCAGCTCAGGCTAGCTCAGTGTACCTGGAGCTCCCAAAAGGCAGGACAGAGAGGGAACAAAGCACAAAGACCCTCTGATAGTAAAACGGCGCTGGGGGGTGGCGCTGGTTACCAGCGGAAAAGTCACGGGCCATGGCCACGACTACCAGAATTAGAAGAAGCTTTATTAGAAAGAAGTCAGGCCTGGAGAGAAAGGAGGATGGCGGGAGCAGAGAGAGAGGGGTGGGGGTTTTTTAAGGCGGGGATTGTGTGACCACTCGGCTGTACTAGTCGCCAGCGCCCCTTAATGACGTAACACATCAGCACCCCTTGATGACGTAAGATGCCAGACCCCAAGTTGTGCATGTGCCAGAGTGAGAGCAGGATCCTAACACCCAAGACCCAAGATTCTTCCGGGATTGTATTCACGACTCTGATAAGAAAATGAAATACTTCTCTTTAAAAGAGGCTTATTTATGTTGTTTTTACTTAAGTGTATGCATGTGTGTTCGTGAACACCACATATGTATAGGGGGTGAGTGAATGCCATGTGTGTGACAATACCCAGAGGAGAGAATCACATGTCAAATCCCTTGGAGCTAGAGTTAAAGGTGGTTATGAACCACCCAACATAGATGCCAGGACGGATCGTGGGTCCGCTGTAAGAGCTCTTAGCCACTGAGTCACCTCTCCAACCCCTGAGTGAAACATTTCTATGGCGTCATATCTCAAAAACGGTACTGGTTAGTCAGTAGGCAACCTCCGTGGAGGCAGGCAGCAGAATAAGAGGGAAAAGAGGAGCAGGCATGAGGGGGTTCACTGGAGACATAAGGATAATCATCAGAGTTAGGAGGGCACACTGCTTGCTGCAGTTTGGTTTAGACAGCACCTACAGCCACAAAGGCCACTTTCAATCAACCTTGTTCTCCGGACTAGAGGAGCATTTCATGTGTTCATCACATCTGATTCATTTCATGAAACGGATTCCCCCATTACCAAACCCACTAGCCAGAGTCTCACAGAGGAATGCTATGAAACCCTTGAAAACAGAACCAACAAAACAGTAAGTACTGCACCCAAAGAGCTTAAACAATAAACAAGTGAAACAGATTTCATAAAGAAAATATTACAGCGCAAAAAACCCTCAATGATTCCCCCAAAAGAGAAAACTTCCCATAGTGTCACCCACAGATAATGATGCAAAGATCTACTTAAAATATCAGCAGATGTAACTGGTGTGGGGGCAGATACCTGTAACCCAAGCACTGAGGAGACGAAGGCAGGAGGATTGCTGTAAGTCTAAGGCTAGCCTAGGCTACAAAGCAGCCACTAGGCCAGCCAAAGGTTCATAACAAAACCCTGCTTCAGAAAAACAAAAATCAAACAAGAATGTGAGTGTGTGAGTGTGTGTGTGTGTGTGTGTGTGTGTGTGTGTGTGTGTGTGTGTGTGTACCAGCAAATATAATCAGCAGCCTACAAAAACCGAACAACATAAGCAGAAAGATTTGTTACAGGAAGCCAAGAGAACCTTCTGTTATAAAGGAAGCACCAGGAACATTGCTAGGAAAGTCAACAAAAGGCAGCCCACACTACCCTTCCATGTCTGCCGGGTAAGCTAGGAGCGAGCACCGAAAACTGCCACAAACAGTACATACAGGAAGTAAGGTGGAAGACTAGAGGATTCAGGGGACGAGACTGGCCTCCACACACAGGAATCCCACACAGAAGGTGTCACACACTCAACTTTACTCATCATCAAGAAGGTACTAGAAATAATCACTACAAGACATAGAAGAGCCATGAAAAGGTTTCCACGGATGACAAGCAGAACAGTTAGGAAAGCGTTTTCATCTCACAAGAATCTAAACAGATTTCTTGTGAGATGAAAATGTAAATGTAAAATCTCACATTTAACAGAGTCAGGAAAAACACTGTTGTTGTTGTTGTTGTTTTCCGTTCCATTAGAAACACCATTGGAATATTAGTTATTGTTATCAGAAAAAAACAGCCACGCTAAAGAAGAATCTTAGCAGAGGAGAACTATGGCCTCAATAACGAAAACACCCCATTATGAAGGGCCACACGAAGAAAACATTTACTCAACTGAAAAAACACAAATCCTGGATCTTATGACTCTGTTTCTGGGAGCTGATCTCAGACATGGTGTTTGCACACATGTGTGACTAAGATAACACATTACTGCACTACTTGTGATAATAAAAATTAGGAAATCGTAATACATTAAGAAGCAGTATTTAGTGCATGCACCTTTGCAATGCTATGAAGCTGAATAAATAAAGCATGCTCTATAGAAAGTTGCCCAAGTGAGTAAGACAAGATGCAGGAGCATATACAGTAAAAAAGGAAAGAAAATCAGATATTTTTATTTCCTCACATAAGGAGATATGTATGACAAGATTTGTAAGAAACTAAAAAGAGTGATGACTTAAGAAATCTCTTGTTCTAAAACAGGGAATAAGAATGTGACAAAGAGTTCCCACAGGTGGATGTTCATCTTAACTTTTTAATCAACAGAATGTTTTTTGCCTTTTCAAAAAACAATTTAATGTAATCAATAATAGAAAATGCTACCAACTACACCTTTAATACCCTGCGGGAAGAGCCACCAGCACACAGGAAAGTGTTTCCGCTCTCATTTTCCACTCCACAGTTCCATTACTAAAACCTTATGTACAAATAATATAAAAATCAAGTTGGAGGAGTAAAGAATTGAGGTAATAGAACTGACATCAGAGCCAAGAGAAAACACAACAAAACATCAGCAAACTAAATTTACCCTTCAGTTTTTCAAAACAAGTAGAGAAAACTCTCAGGGAAATGCAAGCTTATAAATACCAACCTACTGTTGATAACCTACAAGCTTACCACACATCACTGTAAGCAAGTGGGGTGGCACCCCGAACATTATTTAATTTGGCTCTACTCCATCTGCATGTCTGACAGATAGGTCTGTGTCAATCAGGTGTGCAAGGCAAGCCCTCAGAACAAAGGCCCAGGGTGAGTGCACTACGTCACTGGAGAGGCAAGGCCCAGTAGTCAGAACTGGCCACCAGGGCCATATCACAGTAATTGCCCAAGCTGGAACACATAGGCACTGGTGCTTACTATTCTCTTAGAATCCGACAGGTGAGGAAGCTTTGTGGAGCAGCTGCCCTCGGCTCAAAGACCTTAGAGCCCCCTCACAGTGCCCAGGCTACCCCCTAGTTTATCAGGGCCCTTGACCTGGAATCAAATTTGCACCAGAGCTCTCTGCTCCCTGCCAACTGCTGGGGGGAAAAAAAGACACAAGAACACCAGAGCAACACCTTGATGAAAACCCAGGGGCATTTTCTCTACACAAAAATGTTTCCTTAAGGATACCAACAACAGGAAATATGCAGAAATCTCATGTGAACCTGGCTTTCAGTCCCCAGAAACTAAAGTATAGGATGTCTCCCCTAGTGCATACAGTTTGAGGGTAACAGTTTCAGAGTGTTTTGCATGTCCCTTGCTTCTGGTTTTCTCTCATACCTAATAAAATAGATTCCAGATGAGCTTAACTTCAGTGAGCATCCACTTGAGACTAAGAATTTCCCCTTTTGGCTCACCCAATTTTTTAATATATTTATCTCAGGTGAGCTGCTGTATCAGACTTATTTTCCTCATCACCAACATTAGCAGTCATTTCTCCAATATTCATTCAATTATATAAGATATAATGAAGCAATAAAATATTCAAGTTATTGTAAAAACACTGCTGAACATGAACCCATGCTGCTAAAAGCTGGCTAGAGACACATAGCTCTCTAAATAGTCCTTTGTCAAGACGGAACAACATAACCCAAAATCTTGGCATAAAAGCTGATTTAAGATGGCATTAACATACTATGTGGAAGAAAAATTTCAGGATCAAAAACTCAAAAACCAAAATTTCAAGTACTTCCTACAGTTTCCCTGTTATGGGTTTACTAGTTTTGGAGTATTCATTCCCCAGTAACAGTCATCCCTTGAGGGACTCATTTCTTGAAGTCACTGGCACCCCTTAGGTACCAAAAGCCTAGATGCCCGAGTTCTCTCTCTCTCTCTCTCTCTCTCTCTCTCTCTCTCTCTCTCTCTCTCTCATATATTCTGAATCATCCTTCACTTACTTAAGATACTAAACAGTATACAGTGTAAACACTGTATGCATAGCTCTGCTGTACTGTTTAGGGATCAATGACAAGGTCCACATATGTTCATATAGACCCCAATTTTTTTGTGGACTTGGAATCACTTGTTGCACAAATCCTAAATGGTCTTATAATAAAAACCTGGAGCCAGATATTGGGGTAAATGCTGAAAGATCAAAGGAAACAAGCCACAGCCACTTCTCACCTCACCAACTCCACGAATCCTCAGGCTGAATGCCTCTGAGTCCTCAGCTGAAAACCTCTAGTTCTCCTCACTGGGGTTAAATGTGTGTGCCACCACTGTCTGGTTCTGTTTCTCTCCTAGACTGGATCAATCTCATGTAGCCCAGTATGGCTTTGAGCTCAAAGAGATCCAGATGAATCTCTGCCTCCCAAGTGCTAGGATGAAAGGAGTGTGCCACCACTGCCTGACCTCTATGTCTAATCTAGTGGCTGACTCTGTCCTCTGATCATCAAGCAAGCTTTATTTCTTAGATTACAAATATCACCACAACCACTGATACCAAGGGCCACCTAAAGATAGGATGACACCATTTCTGTTTGGAAAGAGCATTTTGAATCTGGAGTTGAGGGTAGGATTTGGGAGAAGGAAGAGTGTTTTAGGAACTCAGGAGCACTTAGGGATAAGGAAAGCCTAGGTAAGGGCTGAGTACTGAGGATGTCTTTCTGTATGCTGTGAATGTGTTGCTCTGATTGATAAATAAAATGCTGATTGGCCAGTAGCCAGGCAGGAAGTATAGTATAGGTGGGATAAGCAGAGAGGAGAATTCTGGGAAGTGGAAAGCTGAGTCAGGAGACACTGCCAGCCGCCACCGCCATGAGAAGATGTAAAGTACCGGTAAGCCACAAGCCATGTGGCAACTTATATATTAATAGAAATGGGTTATTTTAAGATATAAGAACTAGATAACAAGAAGCCTGCCACGGCCATACAGTTTATAAGTAATATACGTCTCTGTGTGTTTACTTGGGTTTGAGTGGCTGCGGGCCCCAGCGGGACTGAAGAAATCTCCAGCTACAGCTGAGGAAGGTGTTTGGTGAAGTATAAGAGCAGGTGTGTGAAGGGAAGCCAGGCCACTTGAGCATGTGGCTCTGGCAGGCCACGCCCTCCTCCCCATTCCCTCTCCCTCGCTAAAGACCATTAGATTACATTCCTAAAGCTAGCCCAGAGTCTATTCCCTTATTTGGCCACTTCCTCCTCCTGAGGCTGACGACCAAATTCACCTAATTAACATGCCCAATTAAAATTAAACACCTCATCCTAACATGGGGTTTCCCCCTTTACCTTTATAAACCTCCATTTGCCTATGTGCCACGGCCATCTCCTCTCTCTCCAGAGGCAGTCCTTTGTCCCGCTGGGACAAATATCCCTGCCCCTTTCCCTTGTCCCCTTCCCCTTCTCCCTCATCCCCAATCTCCTTTACCACTGCACCCTAGCCCATTCTAACACAGGCCTCCCCTTATTCTCCTCTTAACAATGACACCTGCAAGGTCATTTGCTGCTGTTTTTCTGCCTGAGTCAGAAAGCAGTCACTTTAACTTTTCTTTCCCGCTTAATGAAGGATCTTTCTGAGAAAACAGGTGTTTGGGTGTGGTTTGTGCTACATCAGGGTCTGGAAGGGAGTCCCCACTGTGCAGGAGTCCCCTTCAGTGTGAGAACAATCCAAACATAATGGGCAACAGAAGATGAGCAAAGGACAGCAAACAGCAAAGACACATTTCAACCATGGTGTGTTTCCTCAAATGTGCCTGGTGACTCCAGTTACCTTACCCACACCATTGCATCAGTGCATTCATCCCGTGTTTGCCCAGCATCAAACATTCAGCAAACAGTTAAGGATCTCTGCCACACCAGGTACCACACAAGGTTTTGGAAAGATGACAAAAATTATTAAGTACCTGCCTTGAGAAGACAGATACATATCTAAATCCCCACCCCACATCCATTGCCCTCACCCAGTCTCAGAAGACAAAAAGTGTTTGTATAAGGATTATGGGTAGGCTGAGAGATAAAAGTAGAAAAGAAAAAATGTTTTACTCTGATTTGGAAATGAGCAGAAATTTGTCACACATAAAAAAAAGTGGAGTGGAGGAATTCCAGCCTAGGGGTTGGCATGAAAACAGAAGGGGACAAGGGAGGGTGGAGAGTTGATCCTGCTTTGGGTCAGGGTACACGCACATCAGAGATGTGCCGGAGCACACACCGAGACACTCCTCCTGTATGAAAAGGAGGCCGTTAAATAAGGAGGGGTTCAGTCCTGGTTAGCCACAGTGAGCTCTCCCAATGGCTTACTAAAGGAGGAACTGCAAGCCAGACCAAGGAGGCACAGCAACAGGTATCCCAGTAGTCAGCCCTGTACTGTCCCTGGCTAGGAGTGTTGGTATTTGTCGCTGTTCCTTTGTATTTCATTAGCCGACACTTGATTTCCTACACACTGCCCTTACCAGGTGACTCTGCATTTCTGCTCCACACGGAGGCTTTTCTGAAGCCTGAACAGAAGCACAAGTCAGATGGGATGCTAAAACAATAAGCATAAACTCAAATTCTTCTAGGCGAAAAATGAACAATAAATCTGCCCATGACTGGGGGTGGCTGACACAACACACACACACACACACACACACACACACACACACACACACACACACACGTATGCACAACAATTCTTGTTTTTCCATTTTGCTTTTATTTTTAATTTGGAAGGCTTAATATAATAAATTGCCTTTTGCCCAATAATATATTAAACGCTTTAAAAATGAATTCGAGCATGCTGGTTTGTAAATGCTTCCGCTCAAGAGGGGACTAGATTACTAATTCATCAGTCATCAGTACCAATGTGGCAGGCCAGTTGATAGATGTCAGACAAATGGACAGATGGAATGAACACATACATGAACCATCATCCTTTGAGCATCCTCCCACACTGGCCACCTCCTGCAATTGAGAGTTCCTCTGGGTTAATCCTTAGACTCATCAGCCAACACGTACATTTTAATGTTGACCTTTAAAAACCATAATGGGGTGCCTATATCACACAACCCAGAGCCAAATGGCAATATCCACTGAACAGTTTATCATTTCCTTTAAAAATAGAGGTAACAGAGAGATATCAAATCTATCTAAAACGAACACTTTTTTGGTTTCTGAATTATGTTCATGTACTCGCCCTATCAGCTGGCAGTCTCTCTGTGTTTCTCTAAGCTACGCACACTACTTCAGCTTTAATTAAAAAGCTGGTTGCCATAGTTTCCCAGAACAGCTCGAGGCACGCTTGAGTCTGTTATTTTCTTGAGGTTTCTAGAGAACCTGTTATCGACATAGCAGTAGCTAGCCAACACTGCCCAATTTTATTCCCCATTGACTACAGACAGACAGACAGACAGCGGGGTGTTTAGGGGAATTTAAAAGCATACAACAACCAGGAATATAACTTAAAATTCAGCATTTGGCTCTTCCATTTTGGCACACTGGTGATGTATCCAGCAGACGGTGGCTTAGTCAGACAGCAGACGGGGGGCAAGAGCTTTGCACGCACCCTGACTGCAGCTGTGGAAAACAGCGGCTAACTTTTCTGTCGGATACGGTGGGGAAGACACACTGAACTTCCATATAATACATGATGCATATTATTATGAAATAACAATCACCTGCCTCACGAGATCTGACTCAGAAATGTGAACACTAGGAAATGTTTGAAAAGGGAACAGCCAGAAAGAAATTAAACAAAGGAGATTCATTCCTTTAAGGATTTCAAAACATTTTAAGTGATACCCAAAGAATCTTATTCCTCAGAATTAAGACTCCATTCCATGGAGTCCTACCTTGCTTCTGGGTGACAATTACCACCACCTCCCAGGCCCGAGGAGCAAGCTCAAATTCTGTTCTGAGTTTGCAACCTCCAAGAATGTAACACTGATCCCCACCTGTCAGGCTTAGAAAGGCAAATGCCAGTCCAGCTAGTCGTACCTCAGCTTTGTTCTCTGCTGTCCAGTGCCTACAAGCATGGGCTGCACCAACAGGAGGACTAGGCTTTGGCCAAGTGATGATAAATGAGATGGGCCATAAGGGAAGATGCCTGGCAAAAGGAAGTGCTCAGACAATGGCAGCTTGTATCGCTTCCCTGTAACTAGGCCATCTCCGGACAGGATGTAGGGCAGGGCAACATCTTACCGTTCTCAGAAGCGACTGAGGCCACCCTGCTATCATTCACAGACTCTTCAGTAACTAACACAAGAACACTCAGTGAGTAACTTTTCCAACTTCATTATCACACACATCACTTGACTTCTTTGTATTCTGCATGACTCAACTCTCTCTCAGCCTCCCTTCTGTAGACACGATGAAGAGATTCTAAAAAACCTTGAGATCTAGAAGGACTGTATTTCCAGCCAGACACAGAGGGTAGACAGGGAATGTGAGATGCCATGAGCCTGCTAGATTTGAATTATTCACTAACAAATGAAAGTATGACGTATAAACAGTTTCTGCTTTGTGTCAGCTATTAGGCTAGATACCTATATTATCTCCTAACTTGATAGGTATTACAAAGGGAAAAAGACTTTCAAGATTTATTAAGGTCCAGCCCTAATAATCTTCTTCCCAGGGGCCCAGAAGAGACACTACTAACGGTGTGAATGATTTACAGGAAAAGAATCTAAGCACACAGAGCTCTTCTGTCCATCTGGTTTATGCCTCTGCCACCATCGGGGAACCAGTCTATATCTCACCAAAACAGTAACACTCTTATGTTTACAATACAAGACTTGAAAGGTCCCCACCAGAACATTCCTGATCAACTTCATTTGCAACCCAAAAGGGGAGTGAATAGAGGTGGAGTCAGATAGGGGCTGGAATAAATCAGAAAAGGAATTCATGTGCTGGAAATATAATCTTATAAGTGGTTAGGTAAAGAAGTCTATAAGTCACTAAAATAAAACTGCCTCTGTTTTCCTATGCTATGGTTTTTCTGACAGGGCAAGGGAGCAGTACTCATTAGTCAGGTAGCTTGTCACACAGCTTGAAGCAACTGGTATGAAGAAAACCTTTTTGTCCTAAGAAGTTGCTCTAAGGCTGTGAGAGGAGGGGAGATCTGAGCTTGATTTGTACAAGAAGCAAAAGCTATGCACCTAGGAGACAGGTGCTTGGCCTAGGAGACAGGCTATGTCTCTGAAAGGATGTTTACCTTAATTCAGGGGCCTCAGGTGCCTAGCTGGTGTTCTGACCAGCTACTGTCATTTGTCCTTGGATGCTTTGTTTGGAGCTGGCCCTATCTTTGGATGCTAGCTAAAGGGGATATTTGCAGAAGGCAGATACCCAATTCAAATGCTAAAAAGGGAGCAGGGAGCCTGGAGGCAGAAAGTCTCATCTATGTGACCTTATCCATGTACATTTACATTGTTATAAGTTCTTTGGGAAATTATGGGAGCACAAGAAATTCATAGCAGGAAACAGCTGTTATATTAAAAGCCAAATAACACCAAATATTCCTTGATACATGGTTTCCTCCAGAAGGATTCCTTGATCCTTCTAGGTATAGCTTTATCATATACAGCTGAATCTCTATTTCATATTCTTGTGGCCCATGGCAAAAGGCATGGATTATCTCAATGATACTCAAAGGGTGAGGAGAAATGTTGAATGTTCCAGTTGATCAAAAGAGAATGATCAACATTTAAGTGATTTACCCAAAGTAAGCTAAGACCCAACCTAAGCCGGGCGGTGGTGGCGCACGCCTTTAATCCCAGCACTCGGGAGGCAGAGGCAGGCGGATCTCTGTGAGTTTGAGGCCAGCCTGGTCTCCAAAGCGAGTTCCAGAAAAGGCGCAAAGCTACACAGAGAAACCCTGTCTCGAGAAAAAAAAAAAAAAAAAGACCCAACCTAAGTTAGGATCCACCTCAAATCTCACATGGTCCCATCACTGTGTGTGGAGAAGGGAGGGTGAGAAACATGCCCCAAGACAGTTTCTATAGCCCCATCGAATTCCTGAGTACATGCATATTCACTTCTAAAAGAAGCCTTAGGCCTCTGGGCCTAAGCACCCTCCACTTCTGCCTCATACCCCCCATATGGGGCAGGAAGAAGATCTGACTTGGGATTTCAAGCTAGAGACTAATTAGGGAGACTATGAATTTCTATGTTTCCACATGCAATAGGCAATTAATATACAGTTATCTACAATGTCACATACCTGAAGCAGAACAGTAACTTAACCCTAAACTGACCTACCTAAAGCATTTTCTGGGACAAATTTTTACCTGGTAGAGAAGTCTTTCTAATTTTTTTCTCTGTGTGTGTGTGTGGGTGTGGGTGTGCGCGCGCGTGCGCGCACGTTATAGTGAGTGTGCGTAAGTTAAAGATCAACTTGCAGGAGTTAGTTCTCTCCTTGCACCATGTGAGATCTGGGGATTGAACTCAGGGTGTCAGGTTGGGCAGTAAATGCCTTGACTTGCTGCTGCGCCACCTCATCAGCCCCAGGTTGAGACTTTTTAAAGGATCCCAGGGCCTGGTATAGGCAGCTGGGTATAGTAGAACAGTACTTGGTTCACACGTATCAGGCCCTGGGTTCCATCTTCAACACCCCAAAAGAAAAGGGGACCTCTAGTCTACTTTGCGTGTACAGATCTGTAAGTAGAGTCATGCAGAGTCTTTTCCACTGGGCTTCTTCTTTCATATAGCTTCATGGTTTGGTTTGGTTCTGTTTGGGGTGTGTGTGTTTGTGTGTTATAAGTGTGTGTGTGTTATTTGTGGACACGTGTGTGTAGAGGCCAAATGCTGGCATTAGGTGTCTGCTTTGCTTGCTCTCCACTTGACTTAGGTAGAATTTTGCCCTGAACCAAGAGCTTTCCAATTTGGCTAGTTTAGGTAGCCAGTTGGCCACTGAGATACTGTCCCCACACCCCAAGCACTAGGATGACAGGCAGCTGCCGTGCCTACTCTTGTCCTCACACCTAAATGGTTTTATCTACTGTGCATCTTCCCAGCCCCCACTTCAGGTTTTTAAGGCTCATCCACGTTGGGCATTGCCAGTTGTTTACAGTGAAGATTAGCTCAGCCTCTGAATGCCTCATTCTTCATTATCACTACATGGTGACTGCTAGCATTTCCCCACAATGGTGCCATCATGCCAGCCCAGATGCTGAACAACCTTCCTGCACTTACCAGCTGTTCACAGACCACCAAAGGTTTGCCCATTTTAAAATTTGTTTCTTTTCCTCTTAACGACTTTTGTGAGCTTTTAACTACTGGATATAAGTCTTTTAGTGGATACATAGTTCCCAATTACTTTCTCACCATCTGTGATTTATCTTTTCCACTTATTTAAAGAAGGGTCTTCTCCTGTCTTTTCTTTTGTCAAACTTGGGATCAAACTCATACGTGCCGAGCAAGCCCCATGTCCCCCACTTAATGGTATTTTTCAAGTGCAAAAGTTGAAAACTTCTAATGATTCCAATTTATCCTTTTGCTGTAAGTGTGTGATTTTTGGCATAATAGCTAAGAAATCTTGACCTTGCCCAAGACCATGAAAAACTTTTCTCTCAAAATTGTAATATGGGTTTACATTCTGTTTATGACTCATTTCAGTTTTCATTTTCCAACTTTGTGAATTATTGATATTAATTCTTTTGACATATTTGATAATAGTTCTCCAATGAAAGCCATTTGGGGATGGTATTTTCTTTGTAGGGAGATCTGAGTTATCTGTTCAGTTTCTTTATGCTCTGGATGTCTCCAGATTTCCTTCTGGAGCTGCTTTGGTGATTCACGTCTTTCTAGAAATTGTTCCTCCCTGCTGTTCAGTTTGCCAATTTAAAAATGCTTACACCACTCGTTTGGCTCCCTCTGGTTTCTGGGAGGTTGATAGTACTTTCAGATTCCTCTTCCGTGTGTGGATCCATGAGATTGGGTCTTTCATTTTCCTGTTCTGTTACCTAATTCTGAGATGCAACCATGTTCTCATCAGGGCCAAGCGGCAGCTGATATACGAAGAAAACAGTGATGAGAGTCTGTCTGTTCTCTTGGGATAAAAAAAAAAAATCAAGTTTTGGTGTTTTTGGCTTCTTTTGGGATCTGCCTGTGGTATTACTTGAATCTTGGGGATTATGGAGAAGAGAAAAATGAAGAGTTTCTACATCTTCCGAGTCTCATAAATTACTCTTTACTTCTCCCCTCAAGACAGAATCAGGTGCTTCTCTTGGAGTTCAGTAACCACCCCCAGGATTTAGGTTACCTTGCTATACACTGTCTTGGGTCTGTTATAGTTAAAAAAAACAGCAAGTTTATGGCCAAGGTATGATGTTTAGGTTTCTGACTTAGTAGCTTCAATCTATCTGTTACCATGAACGTTTTATTAGAATTCACCGGTGGATGTTCAGCACATTCTGCCCTCTTTTCAACCTGTGTTCAGTGGGAGGAGCATTTATTTTCACCTTATGATAAGTAGCCCATCTCCCTACCAATCGAGCCTATGTGTGAGATGCCACAGAGGTGCACACTGCTCCACAGAACTCACACTACTACAGATTCTTATTTACCAGTACACAAAGTTCTCAGTAATCTCATCTCAGTGTGTTTTCCATTCAGAAAGTTCCTTCCACTTCTGAAATCAATCGGATTGAGATTACAGAACTCCCTGCAGACTTTGGAGAAAACGATATACAGTCTGTCATGATGACTGAAGAGTTTACCCAGGGTAGCTGAACAGTCACACAAGGAAAAAAATACAGAAACCCAACACTTAGAAGGGAGAGGTAGGAGGACCAGAAGCTCATGGTAATCCTTGGCTACACAGGCAGTTTAAGGACAGCTTGGACTATCTGACAGACTATTTCAAAAAAAATAAAAATAATTAAAAAGTAGTCGACCATTAACAAGTTTCAAGTTTTAAGTAAGCTACTGACCAACTCCAGACAGTAATTTCCGAAGCATTCAATAAGTGAACTCTTCAGTCCCCACAGTGCAACAAGCCGCCTGAAGAGGCAGCGAGCGTGTGCAAGCATGACAGGTGGATCTCGCTGTTGTAAGGCATTCCAATACGGAGCAAGGAAGTCCTACAAATTTGGTAAAATGCTCAATCTTTTTTTTTTAAGTTATCTTATTTTTAATTAGTAAGTTTAAATAAGCAAATGTTAGTCAACGCTGCCATTTTTGAACGAAGTGTGTTTTACAGAATCTGCTTCCTCCCATCTCCTCCACCCCCTGATCCCTTCTGGCTCCTGCGCAGCCCTTGCCCAGCTCCTTCCTCTTTCGCGCCCTGTGTCCCTTTGCCCACACTCTACCCTTCCTCATCTTCTCTGAGTCTCCTTTCTGGAGTTTTAGATTTTAGCCACATTTACCCACGTTTATTTATGCTTTTTTTTAAAAAAAAAAATACAGTCACAAATAGAAACTTAAAAATTGTTAAATTAAGAAACAATGAGATCTAATTTCTACTACTCTTGAGAGCTTTCAGAGAATCTCATAAAAGTCCTGGTTCACACTTCTGGGAAAACATAGCAATACATGTTCGTGTGTGTGTGTGTGTGTGTGTGTGTGTGTGTGTGTGTGTGTGTATGTGCGCGTGCGTTCATCTGTGGTCATGCAGGGTACAGACAAACCTAATTAAGAACTCTGATAGTAAGATGACACATAATTTTGTCTAGCCACATGATTCCACTTATGCCAATGTCCAGGAAAGGCACACTTACACAGACTGAAAGCAGATTAGGAGTGCCAGGGTGAGAACAAAGGATGACTGCAAACATAAATAATCTTCCTGGAAATATGAAAAATATTATAAAACATAAAACCGGATGCTGTACCTCAATAAAATTGGATGTGGGATGAGTAAACATTCATTGTTATTAATTGTTAGTGTACAAAATAATGGATTTTATTACTTAATAAAAATTTTAAATTGTTAAGTCTAAAAGAAAAAAATCTTAGTAATTTCCCTGTATGTAGAAAACAGAAAATTAGAAAACATTGTCTAGGAGAAAAGTAGGAAAAGTTTGTCAGTGATAAGCCTGTATCTAAGAGGTTTCCTGAATGCAACTCTTTCTCCTTTTTGCACCCAAATTTAACCACGCATGATCCAAACTGTGTCAGCTTGCCAGCAAATGAGGGGCTGTGTGGAAGAAACCCGAGTGGGTCACAAGGAGCTCAAAAACACATGAATGAGCAGCTGCTGAGATCAGCCAAGACTGACCCAGGTAAGAACAACTTCCTGGCTCAGCACTGCCCAAACCACCAGCAGACAGTTGGGAGCCGAATGGCTAACTTCCAGAGCCACTGTTTTAAGTGGCTCATTCAAGTCAAGCTATGTGCTAGCCTGTGAGCATGGAGATGACCGCTGGACAACACAGGGATCAGCATCCGCACCGTGTGCTGCTGTCCAGTGCATTTCGGTCTCCTGTGCAGAGACCAGAAAAGGAATCAGTGAGGCCGGCCCAAGTCTAGTCGCTGTCACAAGTCAGAAGAACTGAACTTAGGAGAGGGTTAAGACTGAGAAAGTTTTTCTGCAAGAGCAACCTAAGGGTCCATATTGAGAAAGACATGGGGAGTTTGGAACTTAACAAGGTCTACATGGTAAAGGCTTGGTACTCAGCATGGCGCTACTTGGAAGTAACGAAAACTTTGGTGTGGGGTCCTAGGACTCTTGTGTCTCCCCTGTCCTCCCTCTCCTTTTTTATGAGCATAGGTGAGCACTTGTCCTCTGACACGCACCATTTCTAAGATGTGCAGCAAGGGCCCATAACAACACGGCCAACTAAGGAGCTGGAGCCTCTGAAACTGTGAGCCCGAGCTAACCCTCTCTCTTTGTAAGTTGATGTAGTAGC
>CABHPQ010153338.1:0-16360 GCA_902168405.1 Peromyscus aztecus | reverse complement strand
GACCTCCTATTCTTCACACTGATGCTAATTAGCATTCCAGACACACACACACACACACACACACACACACACACACAGACAGAGACAGAGACAGAGAGACAGAGACAGAGAGAGAGAGAGAGAGAGAGAGAGAGAGAGAGAGAGAGCGCTCAACTTAAAAGTTACAAATCAGGGTTACATTTAATATGATTGTTGGCAGATTTTAGTTTTGCTTTGGGATCCAGAAGAGCCACTGCTTAATAAGCTGGAAACTGCAAAGTACTCTAAGTGTCGCTCACTGGCCTAGCCAGTCAAAGAACAGAGAAAAATCATTTAAAAGAACTTGGGTTGGCTTTCTTCTTTCCACTCTCAGAATTTAATTTCACACCATACTTAAGTGAAAGATCCAAAGAAGTGAAACAGAAAATAGTATCTTTTTAGAAGGCAATTTGCAGAAGTTTGTCTGCTGTTTTTGTTTTGTTTTGCTTTGGTTTGGTTTGGTTTGGTTTGGTTGGTTTTTGTTTTGGTTTTGGTTGCTCGTCTTTAGAACCACAAATTCTTTCGGAGCTCATTCTTCACAAATACTGAAACAAGAAAGAGCATTTACACAATTATTTAACTGCAACATTATTAGTGAAAACACCTATCTCTAATGAACTCATTGACTCTTACATCTGTTCTATAAAACAATCCGCAGCTATAAAAACAATGAGACAAATGGAAGAGACTACTTGTAAGGGTGTCCATGTGCTGCAAATAAGGGATTGACCAATAGCATATAACTCAAGTATTTTGAAGATTGGTTTATTTCTATTTCATGTGCATAGGTGTTTTGACTGTGAGTATGTATGTGCACCACATGTGTGCAGTGCCAGTGAAGGCCAGAAGAGGTCACTTGATTCCCTGGAACTGAACTTAGAGGAAGTTAAAAGCTGGCATATGGATGGGATACTGGGAACTGAACTCCTCTACAAGACCATCAAGTGCTCTTAACCACTGGGCCATCTCTCCAGTCCTCAAATTTACTTTTTTTAATTTTTAAAATTATTTTATTTTTCATATATGTTTAATAATTTATTTAACTTTATTTTATGTGCATTGGTGTGAAGGTATCAGATCTCCTGGAACTGGAGTTACAGACAGTTGTGAGCTGCCATGTGGGTGCTGGGAATTAAACCCTAGTCCAATGGAAGAACAGCCAGTGCTCTTAACCACAGATCCATCTCTCCAGCCCCAACTCAAGTTTACTTTTTTTTTTTTTTTGGTTTTTTTGAGACATGGTTTCTCTGTGTAGTTTTGGTGCCTGTCCTGGATCTCGCTCTGTAGACCAGGCTGGCCTCGAACTCACAGAGATCCGCCTGGCTCTGCCTCCCTAATGCTGGGATTAAAGGCGTGCACCGCCACCGCCCAGCCTCAAGTTTACTTTTAAAGATGCATCCATGTGAAAAGATATTAAATGATAGCCTTCTCTTGTGTTAGGATTTCAACTAAATCCCCGAAGGTTAGGACACTTAGAGGCGAGTTCCTGGTATCCTAAAGAGAGCAGTGTGGTGCTGCCATGAAGCATATTCAGTATTTAATTAAACACAAGAAGGAGCCCTGGGTCACTGATGCTGCAACACTCCAGTAACTTTGTATATAAAGAACTCTTCGGGGCAGGGAGTCTCTCTGCAGGAGAACTGTAACCCTTCTCCTCTTCTCCACATATGGAGAACAGGAGGAAAGATCCATGGAAGAGACATTTGGTGAAGCTGAGTAAGAAACAGATACAAGGGGGCTGGAGAGACGGCTCAGAGGTTAAGAGCACTGGCCACTCTTCCGGAGGACCTGAGTCAGATTCCATGTCAGGTGACTCACAACCTCCTGTAACTCCAGCTCAGGGCATCTGACGCCCTCTTCTGGTCTCTACCATGGGCATTTTCATGCCAGGCACTGACATGGACACATACGCATAAGTAAATATATGTGTAATATTTGAACACCATAAATCATATTACTAAAAGAATTATATGCTAAGAATTAAATAAACACTCAGAAATTTTGAATGTCAACCTGAACACACACAAAAGCACACATTGGCAAATACGGTGGTACAGAGGGAGGGAGGAAGTGACGTAAATACAGTACTCACATGAAATTCTCAAAAATAAGATGGGCTTGGTGGAGCACGCCTTTAATCCCAGCACTTAGGAGGTAGAGGCAGGAGGATCTCTGTGAGTTCGAGGCCAGCCTGGTCTACACAGCAAGTCCTAGAACAGATAGGACTACATAGATTTGATGTCACAAAGAGACCCTGTTTCAGACCAATGTATACGTATATATATATATTTTTTAAAAAGAGATCACTTGAAATTGGAAGGGAATAGTGGTGTGGGGGAATAGGGAAAGGAATTTGGAGGAAAGGGGATGAAGGGTGGACTTGATCAAAACACATTATATGCATTATGAAATTCTCGAACAATAATTTTTTTCTTTCCTTTTTTGTGTGTGCTTTGGTTTTTGTTTTGTTTTTTTTTGTTTTGTTTTTTGTTTTTTGAGAAAGGGTTTCTTTGTGTAGCCCTGGCTATCCTGGAACTCGCTCTGTAGACCAGGCTGGCCTCGAACTCAGAGATCCGCCTGCTTTTGCCTCCCAAGTGCTGGGATTAAAGGTGAGTGCCACCATCACCTGGTGCCATTTGTTTTTAAGACACATTATTGAGTTTTTATTTATTTGTTTTGTGTGTATGTTGTGAGCTTGTGCACCATGTTGAGCATGTGGAGGTCAGAAGACAACTTGTGAGAGCATTATATTTACATCATTTGCCCCCTCCTTCTGCCCCTCCGACCCCTCCCATTCTCCCCCTCCTTCTGCTCCCTCCGACCCCTCCCATTCTCCCCCTTCCCAGATTCACAGAAAAGCTTTGTTTTGAAGCACAGACTATTACAGAAATCTACAGCTGGTTAAAATGCATAGAACACTGGCCATGGGGTGCCCGACATCAACCGATACTTCTACAACACGACCCTACACTGAAGGCTCTGGGACCATCAAGGGGGAAGAGGTGGAAAGATGGTAAATGTCAGAGGACAGGGCATCTGCTGCAAGACAGTATCTTCTAGACATGACAGTGAAGCTGTGCTCATGAAATCTCAACAATGTGGTCACCTAAACAAAACCTGAAAAATGACAGTTGACATGCCAATGTGGATGGGGGAAGGCCCCGCCCCTAGATGACGAACCCCAAACAATGAGTGACTGCTAAGAGAGAGGTAATCAGTCTGCTCCAGGGATGAGCCCCCTGATAGGAGATCCACTTCCAAGTAATCAGCCCTAAACACATACACATATGAGCAACATTAAATAAACTCTGCAGGTCGTATTTGTGTGTGTGTGTGTGTGTGTGTGTGTGTGTGTGTGTGTGTGTGTGTGTGTGACAACAATTCAAGAGTAAGGAGCCATGACTGGATTTTTTTAAACTTCATATCTGAGTAAGTTAAGTTGCATGTGTTCAGTGAGAGGAATGTTTAAGTTGAAAATACTGTACAGAATTTTTCAGAGATTTTTTTTTTCAGCCAAACATTTTATTAGATTTGTGGAGGTATCTGAAGAACACAGTGACATTCTAGTTAACAAGGATGCACTTCTGGGGGAGGAGCCTAAGGGAAGAGACATAGCAGACACAAAAGCAGAGCTGGGCAATGTTGGAGGTAAAAGGTTGTGTGTTTGTTTTTCTGAATTTTGTGCTTGTATACAATGAGTATACCTATAACCTACTCGTAGATCGGCGATATTTTTACATAATAATAGAACTAAAAATGGATTATTGGCCACCTCAGGGCCCTCTTGTATGATGTAACCCACTAAAACAAGAGTAACACAAAGAGTCAGCTTGGAGGACCCACTCAGAACCAGAGAAGACCTGCTCGGGGGTCTCTAGGGACTCCCTTCACTCTCTAAGGTCTGAAGATGACTTGAAGTCCCTCTGGCCGTTGTTATTTGTGAAGCAGAATTTTGGAAAACTACCCTTCCCCTTGGACATAAAGACTATAGAGATGAACCCTTATTCAGAAGTCTTTTGTGGGCTAGAGAGAATTCAGCCATTAAAGGCTGATAACCAACTAAGACTCATAACCAAAATTTAAAGAGCTCAGTGCCCAGAAGTCCCTTGCCTATATCCCCTAGGACTAAGTCAAGAGAAGCCCACAGAAACCAAGTCAGACCTGTGGCTCTTGTGCAGTGTGGGAAAGGATGTTATCCGGGCATCCTCCACTAAGCACATCTGGTTTTCACCTTGGGATCCAGGTAAGGATAAATCTTATTCCAACCCATCTTCTCCCAAAACTGCCCACTCTGGGAACCCGTGAGCATGGTAGTCATGAGCAGAGATCAGGAGGGGCCTTCCCCCATCCGCATTGGTTCATTTATGAACCCTCTAGCTATCCTTTGAGAAGAGAGGAGACGTCTTTACCTCCCTCTGCTCTAAACTAAACCTGTAACTGTCCATTCTACCAAGTATCCTTAATCCCTCCTCCTTTGGGGAGAGGATATCTGTAACATTCAGAAGTTGAGTAATGGAAGTTTGGCGTGGCTTTATCCATATCCAGTTCAGAGATGCTCAGGTCTCTGTGGACTCTTGTGCTGAATTCGGAAAGTGCAGTGAAAGTGTTGTCCTCACTTCCATTAGGAGGGCTCCCCCTCCCCCCCATCTAGTTTCCATGAAACTGTCACTTCTGCTTGGGCTAGCATGCAAGGGGACAAGGGGCTTCTATTCGGTAGCAAACACACCCAAAAAAGATCGCTCCATCATTCTTAGAATGTCAAAAATGGAATGGACCTGGAAACCGTCTAGTTTTCCAGAGTTTTCTCTTGCCTCTATTGGGGGTGGTGCATGGGTGGCATTGCACGTTTGTGGGGTTCAGAGGACAACTTGCAGGAGTCAGCGCTCTCCTTCCATCCCAGGGCTAGAACTCGGACCGTCACCCTTGTGGCGAGCACCTTTACTCGCTAAGCCATCTGACCTATCCTACTGACTTTTTAAATGAAAAACTCAAGTGATTTACAGACTTCTGCGGGCAGAGAAAGGACCTGCACCATCGTGAGGTGTCACAGCACTTCTGTCCGTTATTCAGACATCGTCATAGTCTGTCATGCCCATGGCCAGCCAAAATGCCTACTGCTGATTCGCTGTGCCTGTCAGTCCCCCTCTGCAGGCTGAGTTTGACCCCCTTTGAAAGCAGAACACAACACACCTCTCAGAGTCGTGGGGTCTCTCCTTGGCTCCTTTCCTCCAGTGTTCTAATCCTGTTGCTCCTCCTCTTCTTTTCTAGTTCTCATCCTCTTCAAGCTTCCCACCCACCTTCTCCATTTTGGCTAGAAGGTCACTGCCCTGAGCTAGGAAGTGCTGACGAGCGGACACAGCAGAAAAACCACTTCCATGTAACCCCTCCTGAGTCAAAAGTTTAATTCATCATTCCGGGGCTGCGTAGCGGTACTGGACAATCTTCTCAGTTCTCATCCCTCAGATGGGATGCTTAAATGCTCCATGGAAATTAGGAATGTCACTGAGTTTGTGCTCCTGGGACTGACCAGCAACCCTCGGACTCGGGTGCTGCTGTTTGCGCTGTTCTTGGTGATTTACCTCTTGACCCTCACGGGGAACCTGCTGATGCTGCTGGTGATCAGTTCTGATTCCCACCTTCGTACCCCCATGTACTTCTTCCTGAGACACCTCTCCTTTATAGATGCTTTCTATTCCTCAGTCATTGTGCCCCAGTTGCTGAGGAACCTGATTTCTGAGTGGAAGACTATATCGTTCCTGGGGTGTTTCACTCAGATCGCCCTGGTCATATTTTCTGGGGCCACCGAAGCCTACCTCCTTTCTGCCATGGCCTACGACCGGTTCCAGGCTGTGTGTCACCCACTGTTGTATGTGGTCACTATGAATGGAAAGGTATGTTCTGGGCTGGCGGTTATATCCTGGGCCACAGGAATCAGTGCCAGCCTGATTAACACCCTCCTGCTGGCTCAAGAGCACTTCTGTGGCCCGAACGTCATCCACAGCTTTGCCTGTGAGATTCCTCCAGTGCTCTCGCTGGTCTGTTCTGACCCCTACACTACTGTCGCCTCCATCCTTACAACCATGGTGATCTTAGGTCTTGGTACTCTTGTCCTACTGCTGGGTTCCTACAGCCGGATCATCATGACAGCCCTGGGCATCAGCTCGGCCACAGGTCGGAGCAAGATCTTCTCCACATGCTCTTCACATTTCCTCGTGGTTACCATCTTTTACAGTTCGGGAGTATTCAGGTGTGTCTCACAGTAGTTCCTTGTCACAAATGCCGTGTACTCCTCTCCTAACCGCCCTTGGTCTACACAACAGAGCATGGCAATGCAGCAGGAAAGAACCATCCTGGAATTCCATCCTGGAATTCCCAAGGCTTGAGCTCCAGTCCAGCTCTGCTGTGGACTAGCTGTGCGGTTTTTAAAAGGTTCACCTGAGCCTGGGGAGAAATGTACCTCCCTTTATCTCAGTTACCTCATACACTGTAAAGTGACAAGAAGATTTCCCCTGCTTATTTCACAGAAATATTAGAAAAATATATCAGTAAAATTATAGTTAGATGAATAGCGCATGCGTGTGTGTGTGTGTGTGTGTGTGTGTGTGTGTGTGTGTGTGGTCACGAGCTGTCTGACATGTGTGCTATGAACTGAACTGCAATCCTCCATTAAAGCAGCAGCATTCTTAACCACTGAGCCGTCTCCCCAGCCCCTAAATATCTTTTAAAATCAAAGTCTGCAAGGAACATTCTTGATATGTTGCCTTTGTCCTGGTGAAGACAATGCCATTGCAAAGGTCTTTGGGAAATAATCCAAGGGATGCTTAAGATACTGTAATAATAATTTAATCATAAGGTTTAAAAATCGTACGTGCTGCTCGGCCCATTTTATCTCTCACTTTATTCACCGATTTTGGCTCCTCTTCAAATCCAAAGAAAAAGATAACTAAAAATTTGTTCCACCAAGCATTATAAAAATAACGTGTTGGGGCTGGAGAGACGGCTCAGTGGTTAGGAGCACTTGCTGCTCTTGCAGAGGACCCAGGTTCAGTTCTCAACACCCACAAGGAGGCTTACAACCATCCATAATTCCAGTTTCAGGGGACCAGGAACCCTCTTCTGACCCCCGCGGGTACCATATAGTTATATGGTACACATACACACGTATGCAAACTCTCATACACATATAATAATTAATAATAATTTGCTATGGTTGTGAGAGTAATCCTCAGAGACACACATGTGGGAAACAATGGCAGTGTTGTGAACTAGACACGTAGTTCTGCAAGAAATAATCACCACTAAATGAGAACACAGTGTGTCTGAATTGTTGGGAATATAGAGAAAGGGTAATGTTATTATCATGACTATTAGCCAAGATGTTATGGAAATGCATTAGCCCTATCCTAACCTGGACCCCTGAATACACAGAAGACCATGTTTTCCTGGGAGAGTTCCCTCTGTGAGTTCACTCATGCTTGGAGGCATTTGAAGACAGAAATGACTGACTTCCCAATGATCGGTCATTTCTAGATGTTGCCATGGCGACAGTCCACTGGACCCTGAGGAACCTTTTGTGAGCTCAGCGGGAGTGGGATAGACCACAGCTGTCAGCAGTGTTGCGATCCTCATCCTGAGCTCACTTTGCTCCTTTGTGTAATTTCTCCAAAGGTACATGACTCCAGCGTCTGGTTCGGCCCTGGAGCAAGTGCTGTCTTTACAGTACAGTGTGGTGACCCCGCTGCTAAACCCCCTTATCTACAGCCTGAAAAACAAAGACGTGAAGGCAGCTCTGAGGAGGATGCTGACCAGGAGGTCCAGGCTGCCCTTGTAGCACAGGCTCTCCTGCTCCATCAGGGATGGGAGCTGTAGAAGGAAGACGCTAGAAGAAGGGACCTTACCACTCAGCCACCTCTATGTTGCCACAACAGAGGACATCTCTTCCTCCACTGCTCTGCCCCTAGTCAAGGGACATTAGGAAACTTCCAGAATAGAGCAGGTGATTCCCGACTCATCCAAGAGACCCACTTAGTACATTAGCAAATCCTCAGGACTCCACTAGCCATTTCCACAGCTCTTGGTTTGTCCCTTCCCTGGTCCTTTATTTTGTCTGTGCAGAGTCCGAATCAACCTGTCAGACCACTGGTGAGGACATTGCCACATTCCGGGAAAGTGGCATCTTGGCCGAACGAGACTCAACCCCCCATTTGTTTCCATCCCATAGGATCCTTTGCAAGATCTAAATCTCCATAATAAGTGAGCCAGAAATGAATTAATGTTTCTGGAATCCTGTCTTCATTCATAAAAGTGGTGCCCAGAGCAGGCCTCGCCACACCCACAGTGGTCACCTGTGAACGAAGAAGTGATACTCCACGTGAAGATGCCCTTCTCTTGCAGGCTGCTATAGGGAGGGTGACAGTCACCACCTAACTGTAAGTGTCCTGGGCGTCTCTCAATAACTTCTGTGTCCCCATGATCTTGTACATCCTGTTAGTTAATAGTTACATGAGGTAAATGACAGAAATTAGTGAATGATGAAGGAAGGGAAGGGAGAGAGCATGGGAAAAGCAGCATTGCCTTCACAAGATATGTGTCAGAGGAGAAACCAGAAGGAGAAAGAGACTCCGTATTGTTGAGCACTGTCCTGAGTCCTCACCGTGAGCTGAGTGAATATTCCACAGCAGGTCTTCCCCACCTCCCACCTGAACCTCAGCTGCTTCCAGTTCAGATCCTTGTTCCAGACATAGAGGAAAGAGAAGTTGGAGAACTCAGAACAAATGCCCCACTGCCATCCTCACGGATACTCTGCCCACGAGAAGCAGAGTCGTTATTTCCTATCCTGCTTCTTCTCGGATGCTAAGAGGTCTGCGTTTGTCAAGACGGCTTCCATCTTCTGTCAGAGGTTAGAGTGTGGCTTCGCGGTACAACATGCGCATGGGAAAGAAAAGAAACCAGCACCCTCATCGTTCTGTGGATATAAACATGTCACCATGTGAGGTGACAGCGTGTAAATTCATTGTGGTGATCATTTCACAATATCTGCAGATCCCAAGGCCCATCTTTAACCTGTATCATTTCATTTGGAAGAAGGAAGAGGAAAGGAGGGGCTGGCACCAGCCTCTGCCTGTCAGATGGGATAATCAAGCTTGACTGAGTCACAAAGCTAATATTTATTTTCACAAGACAATTCATAATTCTGTGAATACCATATTAATTATTGAATAAAGGAAATGCATCAGCTAATGGGGAGAGACCAGACTAGGAATGAGAGCTTGCCTAAGAGCTACAAACGCTGACCTCAAATGCCCTCAGCTGTCGCTTGTACAAAAGAACTTTGTCTGTTTTCTTCCACTGAGTGTCACTGGATGTATCAACCACACTCCAGGGCAGGCCTCACGCTCAGAAGTAGTTGGCCAACACAAAACAGACTCCATGTTTTTTGTGTGTTTTGAGTTTTGTTTGTTTTGAGAGAGAGAAATAACATAAAGTTAGGTGGGTAGGGAGGTGGGGGAGAGTCTGGGAGGACTGAGGAATGAGAAAGAATATAATCAAAATATATTGAATGAAATTCTCAAAGAGTCAATAAAGATATTAAAATAAATGAGAGGTAGAGCTTCATGGGAATTCCTTAGGTCACTGAGACCGTTCTAGAGCTAGGTTGTAGGACCCCATCTCTCCTGTCTTCTCCACCCCATTCCTCAGCTGAAGAATCACCGTTCAATCCCATGTGTAGGCCTGCAGTGACGCACCACCATCCACCATCCATAGCCATCTAATCCCATCTGCAGTCCTGCAGTGATGCACCGCCATCCACCATCCATGGCCATTCAATCCCATGTGCAGTCCTGCAGTGATGCAATGCACCACCATCCACCATCCATGGCCATTCAATCCCATGTGCAGTCCTGCAGTGACCATCCTCACCAGAAGCCACACCAGTGGGCACCTCAACTCTTGGACTCCGAATCTCTAAGACTATGGAGCAAATAAACTCATCTCTTGGTGGGACAGCTGCCTCAAGCATTCCATAGTAATAATGCAAAGGTGGTTGTCACAGCCAGAACTGGGGTGCTGATTGGCACAGCCCCGCTTCGGTGGCACAGCCCTGCTTCCATGGCATTTCCTCACTAGCCACTTGATGGAGCTTGTTCCTTTTATTTTTCAACCATGAGCCCCCCCCCCCATGAGGCTACAGCTATGGCAAGTTGATGAGTAAGAAGGAAACGGGCAAGTTCAGTGGACAGAATGAGCATCCAACGCTGTCCTTTCACACGCACCCACACTTGGGGCATGGATGAAACCCTGGGGACTTGAAGAAGCCTTTGTACCATGACTAGTAAGGGGAAAATAGCGTACAATGTCACAAGAGAGACAGCATGCTCAGTGTTTAAATTCACATGGAAGTGTGTGTCTGATACCGGGTAATTCCAGAGAGTGTTTTCACTAGGGACAGGGCAGAACTCTGCTCCCCACACACCCCCCTAATGTGTGCCTATAGATTCCCTAAACATAAGAACTTCATTTAGGAGCTGATGACCGCTAAGACAAGAGAAGCGTGACTTGACCGTTTGAAGCCCCAAAGGGTGGTGGGGTAGTGTAATCAAGTTCCCTTGTCAGCTTCGCTGGATTTAGAATTGCCAGGGAAACACATCTCTGGGTATCCATGAGGGTGTTCCCAAAATGTTTAGGTGAAGAGGAAAGGCCCACCTTGGATGTTGGCAGCACCATCCCATAAGCTAGAGTCCCAGACTGAAGGAAAGAGAGAAAGTGAATGGCAGTCCAGCATCTCTCTCCCTCAGCTTCCTAACCACAGACATGATGAGATCAGTTCCTGCCACCATGCCTTCCCTGCCGTGGAGTGCTACACCTTCAAACTGGGGGCCCCACCCTTCCTTAAGCTTTAACTGGGATGTTCACATCTATTAGAGAAGTAATGAATCCAAGGAGATCTTTGGGCAGTAGAAAAAAGACGAGTTCGTTCCCGGCTAATTCAAAATGCAGTAAATCAAATTTTCAAAGTTTTGAAGCAGAAAGAGATCTCAGAAAGCCAGCTAAGTCAAAGCCTTCCTTCTCAAGCAGTCTGGACACACGGGATGGAGGTGAGCAGCACACACCCGGACCAGCAATGAGCAGCAAGAACAAATCGCAAGACCTGAATCTGCTCCTCTCCCACATCCTACACAAGGAAAGATCTGCAAGCAGAATGTTTGAAAACCAGCAAGACTCAGGACACAGAAAGTCTGAATAAAAAGGCCCCGTGTGAATAAATTCTTAAGAATTGGTGACTTTATAGAAACCTCTGTATATATGTGATTTCCAGAGAAGAGGTCTTGTCATAGCTCATCTTGGAAAATGAAGCAATTCCTCAGCCCCCTCGATCACCTATTGACTCATAGCTATTCTGTCTTTACCCTGCATCCTGTCAACATCCCACCTACACTTCCGAATCCAGTTCGATTCCCGCCTTCTGGTGCAGCATGCCTTCACACTCCTGCAATCCCAGCACTCTAGAGGCTGTGGCTGGGGGACAAGGAACGGAAGTTCAGGCCTGAGTTATACAGTGAGATGCTATGTAAGAAAAGAATCCACCACTTTCAGACTCTGTGGGAGTCAAGGCATAGGTATGAGTGTGTTTGTGTGTGTGTGTGTGTGTGTGTGTGTGTGTGTGTGTGTGTGTGTGTGTGTGAGAGAGAGAGAGAGAGAGAGAGAGAGAGAGAGAGAGAGAGAGAGAGAGAGAGAGGGGAAGCCAGGGGTTGACCTGAGGTTTCATTTCTCAGGAGTCAACGGCATCGTTTTTTCAGGCAGAGTCTCTGGGGCTCACAAGGTAAGTTAGACTGATTGGCCATCCAACCCCAGCGATCCTCCTGTGTCGACCTCCCCAGAACTGGAACCACAAGCACACACCACCCTGCTCAGCTTTTTATGTAGGTGCTAGGGGGCAAACTCGGGCCCTCATGCTTGCTTGGGGGGCCCTTTATCCACTGAGCTAACTCCCCTGCCCATGAATGCCTTCTTGATCGCATTTTTCCATTTCCTCAAATACAAATCATGATCTTTCCTCTTACAAATATGCAGGGAGGGGCTGGAGAGATGGCTCAGCAGTTAAGAGCACTGGCTGCTCTTCCAGAGGACCTGGGTTCAATTCCCAGCACCCACATGGAAGCTCACAACTGTCTGTAACTCCAGTTCCAGGGCTTCTGACACCTTCACACAGACATATATGCAGGCCAAACACCAATGCACATAAAATACAAATATAAATGAACCATTAAAAAATTGAAAGAATATGCAGGACATATTTCTAGCCTCCCTCACCATCCTTGTGACAATATCCCTGGTATTACAACTATTTGTATTATACTCCTACCAGTCCTCACAGGACGAAACCTTTAACAGCTTCGGATCCCCTGTGTGTCCTTCAATAAACACACACACACACACACACACACATGTTCTCCATGTTCACGCGCGAGTTCACTCCCTGCAGTAGCAGGGGAGTGGCTATGACCTGAGGCTCTGGAGCCCCACCCTAGCTCCTCCCTATCCCTGGAGGAAAAAAACGCCAGGTGTGTAAATACAAGTTATTAAGGTGTGTCAGTGAAAGTTATAAAGATCTGAGGATGTGAAAACTTAAACTGTGGTAAGAAAGTGATTTAAGGTATATAAAAAGAATGAAACGTTTCAGATTTCTTTCCCTCGCTAAACTCCTGTTGTATTAAGACTCTAAAACTTTATTGCTAATTTATCTATTAATGTCAAGTCTTAACATTAATAATGGAATTCTGATAAGTTTTTAATCTAGCTCTGTTAAACACCACTACCATTATTATAGCCACAAGTTCAAGATTTTTTTTTTGGTTTTTCGAGACAGGGTTTCTCTGTGTAGCTTTCCTGGATCTCACTCTGTAGCCCAGGCTGGCCTCGAACTCACAGAGATCCGCCTACCTCTGCCTCCCGAGTGCTGGGATCAAAGGCGTGCGCCACCAACGCCCGGCCGACAAGTTCAAGATTTTAAGTCCCCTCTGGTTATTTTCTAAGTATAAACTTAAAAGTGCTTCTCGTTGTGCTAAAACCATGTTTCATCTATATATACCCGGTCTTCTGGACAAAAGGAAAGAGTGCTAATGCTTTAACCAGAATCATTTCTGGGTCCCCTGTGGCTCAAAGGCGTGAGTCTACTGTTTTTTCTACAATGTGGATTTCAGTACAGATTACAAACAGTGAGGATGTTAATGTGTCTAAAACTTACTTCTTTTTGTAAACTCAGAAAATTCTGGGAAGCTCCAGCTTCAAACAAGTCATCAAATGGACTCCAGATAAGTACTGTCAATCAACAGCCTAAGCGTCCCCACCTACTGCTTGTTCCTGAGAGTGGGATCTCCTCTTCACCTTTCCCTGGTCTTGGGACCCCACCCCCCTCTCAATTACCAGGACCTAAGAAAAGAAATTTCCCCCTAAAACTCCTTAACTTTATTTTCTGCCAGGTCCCCTCAAAATCTGCATCCTGGACAGCTTCAAGATGGCTACCCCAAGTGGTCCAACCTCAGACTGCTTCAAGTAGGCCTATGCTTTCCTAGAACAGGAGGTTCCTCTTGTCTCTTCCCTGTTCTTTCTGTTTCTCTGTCTGTCTGTCTGTCTGTCTGCCAGCCTCTTTCATGTCCTGACTCTGACACTTTCGCTCCTCCACTCCCCTCCTCCCCGAATAAACCTCTTGCACTAACTCTGTTCCATGCGGTATGTTTACTTAGTGGCATACCTTGGCAGGGCCCAAAGGCACCCACTTGGCCTTTTTTTTTTTTTTTTTGTCATTACATTGGTGACAGACACATCCAGCCAGGCCCTTTATTTAGCACAAAAGGGGACTCTCTTGCTCTGGTGAAAACACCATCGAGACCCTCACCACTAAGCAAGGGTCTGCAGTCCATTGCTCCAGCCACACACACACTTTGACAAAAGTCCTCAAGAGTCCAGCGGTGTCACTTCAGGGAACAGGGCTCAGAGACGGAGCATCTTCATGATGATGAAAAGAGCTGAACTGAGGTAGCCAAGAAGAGCCGTTCCAGAACTCGGGGCGGGAGTGATGAGGACATCAGGAGCTCACAGCTTCTTACAGCGCCACTGTTCCAGCCTGTCAGAGCACAGTGGCTTGTGTGCCAGCCTGGTCATGGAGAAACAGACAAAACCGGTTGGCTGACTGGGGCCTTTCTTTTTAACTTTCTATGCCAAATGGTGGGTTCCATTATGACACTGATTCCATTATAACATTTTCACACATGTATATCATTATACTTTGCTCAGTTATCAACCACTCACATGTGCACACATACACACACACACACACACACACACACACACACACACACACTTTCTCTCCTCTTGCTGGTAGTTGGCAAAGTCTTAGCACAAAGCTCCATTTAGCTTCTTCCTCAGGGTGACGTGAAAGATTGTAGACAAGAAATTGACATTCTGAGATACATGGCAAGGGCTTCTAAATGGAATATTATTAAAATAATAATATTATCTGATCAAATCAAGGAAAGCGCAGATCTAGAAAAGGTGTGCAAAGATACCAAGGGCTTGCTCTAAGGCTGAGAACTGGCCAGGGGAAGGGAGACCTGGATGCCCGCCTCCCAACAGGGAACTTCATACCAGAAAAGTTGTCACACAGGAATAACAGAGAAGAGCATTTTTTAAAATGGACCCTTTGGGTCTGCTAGGTGAGTTTTGTTTTGGAGATTCTACCCAAGATTAAACGGTCAGGGGTACAAGGAGGGGAAAATGCATTGCTCTCAGGAGGAGACAGAAGACACGATTTACCAGTAGTCGATTCCTTTGATAGCCAGGATCTTCTTGGCACACCTTTTGTCATCAGTAAGATCATCATTCAGGAAATCTGGCAGGGTGCAGGAAGAAAGGAGACAGCTAAGAAGTGCAGCTCAGAGAGGTGAGGGGTTCCACTAGTCCCTGGGTCTGGGGACCTGGTTCTGAGCTGAAGGCTTGGCCCAGTGACTTTCTATGTGAAAAGGCCAATCTAGTAATGCCTCCCCTAAGTAGGGACGTCCTTCTCTTCCCCAGGACATCTCTGAGAAGCCATCAGCTTCATCACACCCTGAAAACGCAGACTTCAAGATTCACAAACAGATTAACTCTCTCTGAACTTCGGGGGAGGACTTTCTGGGCATGTGGAGATGACGACGGGGACCAGGTTCTTACTGAGCATCGTCACTCTGTCACACAGTTCTCAGAGCAGTGACTCCTGAGATGGACTGGGTCCCAAAGAGGAGATTGCCTCTGAGGAAGGCTATGGAGAAGCAGGAGAGCAGGTGAAAGAGGCTACTCACAGTTACAGGAAGTGCCGCAGATGTTCTCTGACTCGGGGACCTCGCTACTCTTACACCAGTGTTTGTTACTGATCTGGAAGAGTCCGTACTCTGTGCTGCCGTTGTTTTTGACTGTAGCTTCTGTGTTGAGACCACTGCTATGAAATATAATGCAGGTCCCTGAGGGAGATAGAAGAAAGGTGTTTCACAAAGATGTGTAGAAGCAGCATAATTGAGAAACTAGTTTTCTGGCAACGGACAAAGGCTTCCCAGTTGATCTCTAAAAGCAGTGAAGTGTCCTCGATGAAGTGAGAAGGGGCAGACAATGGGAGAAAGAAGGATGGGAAAGCAAACTGAATGAGAGAGAACAGGAGTAAGAAGAGCTAAGTGAAGAGAGAGAGAGAGAGAGAGAGAGAGAGAGAGAGAGAGAGAGAAGAGAGGAGAGGAACCGGAGGAAGAGAAAAACAGAGTAATAAACTCACATTCAAGCGCCGTAATGCCTTGATGGCCATCCATGTCTTCCATGGCCTGGTACACCTCACATTTGGTGAGTTGTGTGGCTTGAACGGCAGGGAACAAAATGTAAGCCAGGAACAAAGGAACGAAACCCATCATTTTGACTGCTCCTGGATCTTGAAATGTGGACACGACTCAGTCCACCTGTTTTTATTTATGAAGGAAGCCTCCAGATCCCTGGCACCAGGTCTGACATCTAGGAAGATGATGATGAAGGAACACTTACGCCAAAATGGGAACGCCGAGCCTGCCAGCTTCCTTCCATCACTTCCCCCTAACTTTCCTCCCCGTCTTCCTACATCTCGTCAATGCTGAGTATTGTTCTCTGTCCACACGGTTCCACACATAATCCTGCTTCTCATTCAACTCTGGTAAACCTTCGTTTCTTTTAGGGTCAGTTCTAGGAAGCAGGATGTCCCTAACCTAATTTAGGAACAAGGGGGGCTTCAGAGATAATATGAGTGAGGCAAACGGAAAACAAAGTCAGGGTTCACGGCCAACTCGGTTCT
>CABHPQ010153337.1:17162-45301 GCA_902168405.1 Peromyscus aztecus | reverse complement strand
AGTAGGGTAGGGATGGGGAGGTTGGAGGAGAGAGATATCAGGAAAGCATATCCAAGCAAGAGAGGAACTGACAGCAGAGAAAAGAGACATGTAGTCATGTTAAGAAGTTGTTTCAGTACTTAGAAATGAAAGGATCAAGATATGAAAGCCTTGGCTATTATACGTAATGATACAACACTAATCCCCCCTCTCTCCCTTTGTGTGTGTGTGTGTGTGTTGAGAGGGAGGGAGGATGGGAGGGAGGGAGAGAGAGAGAGAGAGAGAGAGAGAATCACTTTTTCGGAAAAGCTCAGGTCAGTTGTGGCTAGGTCACAAGGATATGTGTATCTTCAGAATAAAGTCTTTAATCGCCTGATGGATATGGAAAAATAAATTACTGTGGCAAAATGTAATAAACGTTAAAGGGAAAATGATGAGGGTAATATAACTACATTGATTTAACTAGGATGATAGAGAGGAATTGTCTGCTTTATAGGTTTCTGGATGTCTATTAGTGGCTCTCTATCAAGGAATGGGGCTGTTCTCTTGATATACTTAAGAGCTGTCAGTAATTCCTATTTCACAGTCCACTGCTTCAATTCAGAAAGTGTGTTCCAGCCCTTGGTGACCCCATCCAGGAGGCACCGGAGGGTGACCAGCTGCCAGTGGTTTGCGTTCAGGAAGCTCTCAGGTAAGCAGCTGTATTGTTCAAAATTGGGTTGTATTTAAGGGGATCCAGTGGCTCCAGCCTCCCCCTCCTCACCAGGCCACCTTGCTGGATGACACTGACATTTGTTTTAATGACTCAGTGTTGGGCTCATTACATCCTGATATTTTCTGGAGAGAGTGCCCTCCTTGGTGTATAGAAATGGTAATTAAGGACATTTAGGGAACAGGCACTGTGCCAATCCCTTAGGGCATATGTCCCCAAGAGTTGGGACACCTTCCCATGATAAAGCATAAGAGGAAAGCTTTAGGCAGCAGAATGTCATTTTTCTACTGTGGTCATGTCACCAAACTATAAAAAGTGTCCTACAGTTCTCCTATAACCTACAGAATTAAGCCAAAGTATGATCAGGAGAAAAAGAAAGAAACTCATTTCTGGTCTTTTTATGAACCCCCTATACTGTGCTGGCATGCTCTAATGTCAAATCATTAGCACTCACATTAATGCTTCTTAAACAAGGTACTCTTCATATCTGAGCCTCAGTTCTTTAATAATCTGTTCCTTACCCTTCATTTTTCTATGGGAGGGGACACCTGTCCGATTTTCAAGCATTTACATGAGGATAGCATACTAGAAGTATCTAGGCCTAGCTTCTTAGCATTGCACTGTGTGTCTTTGGCCCAGGCACACCACATTTCTGAACTGCAGTGACATTGTCAGTAAAGATGAAGTTGTTGGACTCTGGCAGTGATTCTCAACCAGGGATGATTTTCACACGTTGGTGTGGGGGTGTTTAGTAATACCTGGTGATATTCGGGGATGTTGTAAAGGGATGTGGGGGGGGGGCGTGCTAGAAGCATTCATTGGTTAAGGCAGATGGTGCTATTAACAGTCTTCTACAAAAATGACTATTCTGCTCAAAATATCGGCAGCGCTGAGCTTGAGAAAATAAGGCCAAGGGCATTTCCTGTCCTCTCTCCCAGCATCACCTATCACATTGACCCTATTACTCTTTAAGAATTTTCCTTCTCCATTTATTTATCTGGGGATGGGATACACATGGCACAGCATGTATGTGGAGATCAGAGGGAAGTGTGCTGCAAGTCATTTCTCTCTTTCCATTCTGTAATTTCCACAGACTGAACTCAGTTCATCAGGCTTGGCAGTAAGTGACTTTACCCACTTGGCCTCACTGCCTTTTCCTGTAACATGGATCGCTAATAGGTCTTTTAATAAAAAAAAAAACAGAGTCTGATATTGGGGTGAATGCTGAAAGATCAGAGAGACATAGGAACAAGGTACCTCTTACCTCTAGGACTCCTCAGCCTGAAAAGCCCTCCTCAGCTGAAAGACTTTAATTCCTGTCTCCTCACACCTTATATACTTTTTTCTACCCACCCATATCATTTCTTGTTTCAACTTTCTTAGTGCTGGAATTAAAGGTGTGTGACTCCCAAGTATTGGGATTAAAGGTGTGTGCCATGACTACCTGACTCAGTTTTTCTCCTAGACTGAGTCAATCTCATGTAGTCCAGGGTGGCTTTGAACTCACAGAGATCCAGGCAGATATCTGCCTCCTGAGTGCTAGGATTAAAGATGTGTGCCACCACTGCCTGGCTTCTATGTTTAATCTAGTGGCTTGTTTTGTTCTCTGATTTTCAGGCAAATTTTATTAGGGTATACAATATGTCACCATATTCTCCTCATTTCTCATGCTCATGTTCTAGCCAGTTTGATCTCCTCCCAGCACCATCTCCCCCACACACATAGGATGCTCGCCCCCCCCATCCTAATTCTACTGTTGAGTTGCTAGCCACTCTGGGGACCTGAGGCAAAGTCAATCCTCACCATGCTCCCACTTGTGAATCAAGTGTCCATGACCTCTGAATCAAAGCAACTCAAGCAAGAATCTTTATTCTCAAATGAGCTAGCTTTTCAATTGTTATCTGTTGGCCAAGGTCTCCTTTTACTATTAATGAAAGCCATAATTTATTAAATCCCCATTACCCATATAGCACTGTCATTTCTAAGATGTATTTTTAAAAGTTTAGCACCCAATGTTTACACAATTTCTGCCAAGACAAATAGTATTCCCATTGGAAAACCTAGAAGCTAAAACTTGGAGATGATACATCATTAGTACAAGGTGATCTTTCCTCCCTTAGATACATAATTTAACCTTTGTTCTTAATAGGTGGGCAATCCTGGATTCAAAACAGATGCTTCTAACTCCCAATCTGTGAGCATATTTCTATGATGGAGCAGAAACTCCTCAACCTCTATTTCGACAATGATCTGTTTAAAATAAGCCAGTAGCCACAGTGATTAAAAGAGACAACTTACTAAAGCTTGTTAGGGAAGAAATCTGTTTCCTATGTTCATCCTTCCAATGGCTTCAGCTTTAGACATGGATTGAGGAGTAAGGAAAAGGCCTGTTTGACCCCTTTCCTAAAGGGAAGAGTGATAGAAAAGCCTTCCATGTTGATAAAAAATTAGTCCCTGGGATGAACAAACAACCCACTAGTTGATGATTGAGAACTCACTGTGCCTTGGTCATCTGTTGCTGTAAGATTGTTTCTAAATGTGTGTGTCACAATGTGTGTGGAGCAGGGCCTTGAAAGCATCGCAATGGGGAAGTAGCAGTCACCAGGAGTCTGATTGCAGTTACAATGTTTGTTCTCAAGGTGACACCTTCATTCAGCTGGCATTTGAATACAGAGCTGACATTGAGTATAGCTGGCTAGAGGCCTCAGTTCTTTACTGCTTTGACCCTCAGAGGGTTTCTTGAGTGTCCATGTTAAATATATGTTAACACAGCCAATTTGCTTCAGAGTGGGTGATTCAAGAACAAGGAAGAAAAATCCTGACTGGTTCCTGCGGTCTCATTGCAGAAATTGCATACTCTTACTTCCATGCTTATAAGGGAGGAAGAGACCAACCCTAGATGCCATGGAAAGGGAAGACTCAAAGACAATAATCCCAGCAGGCAAAGATCCCTGGGACACAATGCTGATGAAATTATCTAAATATAGTACATGGCAAAATTCAGTCACAGAGATTTCCTAGACTGCTGGATTCACATGTGTGCTTGACAGTTCACTTCCGTCTGAGACTTTACCACAGGGCAGTTCAAACAGACAGTGTGGGTGTAGCTATGATGCAGAGGTTGCATCCCACCTCAGTTCTGGAATACAGGACCGTGGAGCTGGAGGGATGAATAGTGGAGATGCCTGGAGCTCTCGAGACAGATAGGTGAATCAACAACAGAGACTTCAAACAGAATCCAGAAAATGAGGAACCCCTGTAGAAGAAGAAAAACACGCTGTTTGTTATATTCCTTCCAGAGACATGGGAGAAGGTTTGCTGACATGGAAACCCCTCACAGGAGTCTTTGAACGAGTCCAGTGTTAGCGTGCAAGCTGTAGTTTCCTATGAGACAGAAAGCAAGAAGATGAGAGCCCAAGAGTCCAGGCTAGAACAACCACCAATCCTAGCATAGACCTAATGGCTCCACTAGCAAAATGAATAAAACAACAATTAATGATACCTTGTAAGACTTAATATATTCTGTCAAGTCCCATGAATGCCGACAAACTAAAGCCAATAATTGTATCATCAGTCTCACTTTTACTGAGAGGAAGTGACCGATGTGATCAAGAACCCAGCCAGTTCTCACACAAGGGCTGTTAGGGCCAATGTAGGACCCATGTTATGTTCCACAACTTGATTTGTGTCTTTTAGTATTTAGATTTTTTTTTGTTGTTCGTTTTATTTGTTTGTTTGTTTTATATTGTTTTGGTTTTGGTATTTGTTTGTTTGAGACACAGTCACATGAACCCCAAGCTGGTTTTGATTGGTGTGTATCCAAGGATAATCTTGAACTCATGATCTTTCTGTGTGTACCTCCCAAGTGTGGTGAATATAGACTACTTTAATTTTCAGATGTTCTGGAGATCCTTATTAAGAAGCAATATCAAGGGAAACTGATTGTCGTGGAGAAAATACTCCTGAATAAAAATTTACATTTAGTTTTTATATATACTCTAGGGCTGGAATATGGAACAAAGCCACAATAGTCATCCTAGAGTGTAAGTCAGGTAGTGGCATGGTGACTTCTTTAATAGTATGGTTTCTGTAGACTCTTATTACTCACTAGATATGTAACTTCTTCAAATGACAGTCTATGCTTTCACTTCTTTATTCAAAATATGTAACATTACTGGTATTTACTTAACCAAGATCTTTTTCTTCTGTTTTTTATTATTAAGAAATTTTCTATTCATTTTACATGCCAACCCCAGATCCCCCTCTCCTCCCTCCTCTTGCCCCCCAGCCTTCCCTCTCAACCCCCTCCCCGCCCCCGTTCCCACCTTCTTCAAGGCAAGGCCTCCCATGGGGAGTCAGCAGAACCTGGTACATTCAGTTGAGGCAGGGCAATGGAGGGTAGGGGGTGGGGGATGAGAACATAAGGGATGGGATGGTCAAGCTGGAACAGGGACAGAGTGGGAGAGCAAGGAAAGAGATATCATGATACAGGGAGACATCATGGGGATAGGGAGAAACAGTGTGCTAGGGAAGTTCCCAGGAATCCACAAGGATGATCCCACCTTAGACTACTAACAATAGTGGAGAGGGTGCCTGAACTGGCCTACTCCGATAATCAGATTAGTGAATACCCTAAGTGTCATCATAGAGCCTTCATCCAGTAACTGATGGAAGCAGATGCAGAGATCTATAGCCAAGCACCAGGCCCAGCTCCAGGAGTTCAGTCAAAGAGAGAGAATAGGGATTCTATGAGCAAGGGGCATCAAAATTATGGTGGCGAAATGTACAGAAACAACTGAACCAAACTAGTGGGAACTCATCATGAACTGTGAACCAATAGCTGTGGAGCCTCCATGGGACTGGACTAGGCCCTCTGCATAGGCGAGACAGTTGTGTAGCTTGATCTGCTTAAGGGGCCCCCTGGCAGTGAGATCAGGATCTGTCCCTGGTGCATGAGCAGGTTTTTTGGAGCCCAGTGCCTATGGTGGAACACCTTACATAACCAAAATCTTTAAATGAGCTATAACTATGAAGTGTTTTCTCTGGGGTCAGTGAAGTATGTGCTATATAATAATGCTGGAGTTAACAATGACCCACATGTTTGATAATAAACCTGTGATGAAGGTCTGAAAAATTCTTATCACTTGGCTGTACCATAGCCATGTTCACACAGGTGAATGCATTGTCATATGCTTGTGGTGATGCTGACTAGACAATACCACTGAACAGTTAGTCACACACAAAACTATGCATAGTGCACAAGACCTAATAATGGTAAAAACAAACAAACAAACAAACAAACATGTTTTGGTTTATCTAGCTACTTCACTTGAGAAGTAAACATCATTTGAGAGTATATTCCTTAGTAAATACATAAAAAAGTTTGTTCTTTTGTACTAGAAGACGCTTCATTCATCTCTGGTTTGCCATGTCTTTTGACTGTATCATATCCCCTTGAGCTTGATATAATCCTGTGTTGTGAAGAACCGTGTGTGTGTGTGTGTGTGTGTGTGTGTGTGTGTGTGTGTGTGTGTGTGTACCAGAAGCAGAAAAATGTATGTGCATATATGTGTATGTATTTATTTACATTAAATTAGAGGAGCAATGCTTTGTATTATGTGATTTCCATATGGCCTATAGCCTTGACCAACAACAGTCTGCCATGCAGGCTTGTGTTAGTGCCCTCTGCACTACTCACACTAGATGATCACTGCCTGAGGCCTTTCTCAGAATGCGTCCCCATCATTAAGTAGCAAATACTGTAACTTACTTTGGATAGATATTATTTATCATTAATTAGAGTTGGTTCATGTTTTACAGAGTATTGCTTATTTTGGCATTTGTTTTCCTTTAGTTCTTCTAACAAGACATCCAAATAACATAAAATGGATGCTTTTTTTAAATGTTGCAAACATCATATATATATATATATATATATATATATATATATGCACTCCATGTGCCAGCTAACATGACATACTATCAGAGATCACAGCCTGGCTAAATTGCAGCTATCTGGGAGAAGATTCACTTCCTTTGAGTTTGAAACTACAAAATGACATCATAAGGCAATGTCTGTAAATGAGTCAGAGTGGGCACTGTACAAAGTGCATAACTTCATAAGAAATGGAGGAGCCACGCCTGATGTGGCATGTTCTGCGAGAGCAGCAGCAGGCTGATCAAATGTGCTGATTTCCCTGTCCGAGTTTAGATCTATCAGGTTGGGCCCCCTGGAACCCATCACCAGAGCCTCTTTCAAAATTAACTAGGCCCATGTATCTGTCAGTAACAAAGCATGTGGTGCCACTTTAAAGAATCAAGAGAAGAGCTTTCCTGGTTTCTTTGTGATGTCTTCAGCAGATTGAGTTGCAACTCTGAGAAAACAGGGAGCTGGGATACCTCCCTGGGCAGAGTATGTGTTTCCAGCCAGTTCCCAGCCTCGATATTAATAGATTTTTCCACTCTAAGTGTTCTTACTTCAGTGACTGAAAGTTAAAGTGATGAAAAGAAAGTAGCAATTACGACTCTGACATGTTCATGTGGACAGCTGTTGGTCTCCAAAGCTGCTTTTGCAGACTCTTAGTTGTCATTTACCTGTTTCTTGCTGGAGAGAGAAGCAGTGCTGAATAGAGACATTGACAGCAAAGGAAAGAGCTCCTGGGGTTAGGGAAATTTCTTCCTCCACTGCCCAAGTAAAATGGAAACTGTGTTCTCCCTTGACTAGCCTCGAGACTGCTTCTAAGCCCTTCACCCTCTCTCCCCACCATGGTAGGTGAAGCATGAAGCTTTGCTTAACATTGTCCAAACACATGGACTTAGCATAGTCAGGCTGAGATGTGATTATCTCATAATACATTTGCTTAAACTATGTTTCAGGGCAATGGCTTTTTGCCAATATGTAGGTTAAAGCCATATGAAGTTTTATACACTGCATATGCCTGAGCCTTTGATTCCTACCCCAAAGATATACTGACTGAGAAGTGCCAGTGTAATGTCTATGAAAACAAATTTCAAAACATATTTCCAGAGGACTGGAGGGATGGCCTAGCAATTAAAAACATTTGTGGCTCGTTCAGAGGACCTAAGATCAGTTCCAGCATCCACTTTGGGTGGCTCACAACCACCTGTAACTCAGCTCCAGGGGAAATGACATCTTCTTCTGGTCTCCCATGTACCATCACACATTTGGTGCACACAGTATGCACACATACATGCATTCATATATACATAATAAAATAAAAATAAAATCTTTAAGTGAAAAAAAGTTGTCAGGAATTTCTGATGTCTGCCCCTCACCCCCCCAAAAACAGGATTACAACACCCCATATGGCCCAGGGGAAGCTTGTCCCAGAGGTCCACAGCATGGTGTTCCTGACCATCTGAATCAGTGCCATGCTATACAGCTCTTTCCTAGAACAGACATAAAGGCCAAGCCTTCCTCTTATATTTCTTCCTTTAACCTTTCATTTCCTTTCTTATCAAACCAAATAAAAGACAGACTTAAGACTAGGGAAGAACATGACATTGGGAAGCTGTGTTATAAAATTAGACAGGAATGGAATGAGCAACAAAAGAGGCATTTGAGCCGGGCAGTGGTGGCGCATGCCTTTAATCCCAGCACTCGGGAGGCAGAGCCAGGCAGATCTCTGTGAGTTCGACGCCAGCCTGGGCTACCAAGTGAGTTCCAGGAAAGGCGCAAAGCTACACAGAGAAACCCTGTCTCCCAAAACCAAAAAAAAAAAAAAAAAAAAAAAAGAGGCATTTGAGAGGTTAGGAGCACCCAACTCTACAGCCACAGAGCAGAGAGCAGGGTGCTCTTTTTATCTAATTTCTTTTTCATACAATTTTTTTTTTATTGTTTTTCCCCTTGCCCACCTCTACCCAGGTCCTCCCCTACTCCCAACCTACCCAAGTTCACATTCCTGCTCTTCTTAAAATCCTAGCTTGCAAATTCTCAAGCCATGCTATACTGTAGCAGTAATTCTCAAAGGATAACCAGTAGACTCCTGATAGACCTTCTAAGGAGTCCATACAATCAAAACAGTTCCTTCATGATGACCAAGCTATTTGCCTAAGAAGTGTTATTGACATTGGCAGTCCAACAAGAATGATGCCAAGTACTGAACTGTATTGCCACGTGTGGTGATATTTTAATTGTGCTGAAATGTGATTTTATTTGTATGTTAATAAATAAAGTTTGCCTGGAGATCAGAGGTCATTAGCGGAGAGCCAGGAATAGAAGTCAGGTGGTGGTAGCCCACGCCCTTAATCCGATCATATGGCGGGCAGAGTCTCTGTGTGGTCAACACACAGCCAAGCATTGTGACCCTTGAGTCTTTAATCCCAGGACCAACCAGAGACCAGGAGGTCTGTATAGACAGGCAGTGATGAGGAAGTCATGTGACTTGGCTTAGAGCCAATGGGAAGGCAAAACAGGAAAAAATAAAACACAAGAGACACAGGAGAAGGTCTCTCTCTCAGGGGAAGGACGACAGCGAGTGGTAAGCTAAAGGGAGTCATGGCTCTTGCTCCGATCTCTTAGGCTTTAACTCTGTATTTGGCTCTGTGTTTCTTATTTAATAAGACCGTTTAGAAATTCGTCTACAGCCACGCCCTTGCACTGCATTTTTTAAAAGGTAATTTCATATAAGATTGATCCTAAGGAAGAAAGGAAACATTATTAATTTTACTAACTCTTGGTTCTCAGTTGCATGCCTTTTTAGAATATTATACATGACAAAGTAGGAAATAAATACAGATCATTTATGTCACATACCCCAGCTATGAGAATGTTCTGGAAGAAACACTGTATAGTTGTTGGAGCTGTGAACAGAACAAACCATATCTTTCTTGAAGGAATGATAGGCAGACAAACTATGGCTGCTCAACCTAAGTATTTGACCTTGGGGAAAAAAATGAATGAAGCAAGCCTGTAATTTCAAGAAAAAAGGACTACATTCATCAACAATGATACAACTACAACATTCAATAGAAAACAGAATTCTTGCAAAGTTTCACCAGGAGCTTTCCATAACTGTAATAGTGGTGAATTTCACTTTTTTTGGTGTTTGATGATAAACTGTAGCAAATTTGGAAGATTAAAATAAATGAGCAGGCCAGAGTCTTCTAAATGACCCCACAGCACAAAATCCTGCACAGGTGTAAGACTTCAAAGTTCAACTCAGACTATGGAGCTTTGAATCTTGTATTGTTCATTGACCAGAAATAACTTCATAGTTATGGGGAATAATGTAATAACCAAATTTAGGCAATTAGCCTAGCCATCACCTCACTATTTCTCATTCCTTTGTGTAAGAACAATCTATCTATTCTATTTAATGTGTAGCATATTACTGTCAACTATAGTCACTTGGGTGGATAAAGAAAATGTAGCATATACCACAACAGAATACGATTCAGTTATAAAGCTTCTAAAACTAACAGTAAACTATTTAAAATGGATAATGAGGGGCTTCAGAGACCCACCCAACCTCTATAAAAAGGTTTCATTACATGTGTGTTGTAATGCTGACTTCTCTGTATATTAAGGCATTATCAATTTTTTCCAATGGGGTGTCACTGAGTATTTCAACCTCATTCCAGGTCAGACCCCATGGCCAGGAGTACCTGGCTGACACAAAATAGACTCCATCCTTTTGTCTGTGGCTTTCTTTTGGATATTTTTGGTACTTTTGTCCTCTTGGTTTTTTTTGGGGGGGGGTGTTTGTTTGGTTTTTTTTGAGGGGGGTGACATGAAGCTTGGTGTGCAGGGAAATGAAGAAAATCTGGGAGAAGTTAGGGGAGGAGAAAGAATATCATCAAAGTACATCATGTGGAAAATTTTAATCAAAAACATAAATTACCACTCATTTATTCTACTAAACGAAAGATTTTTATTTTTGCTTAAGAAATAGCTTCTGTATAGTTTTTCTGTGTTGTGATGCTAGTGGCTGCTGGCTGTATATATAATATACAATATGCCTCTTCAATTATGTAAGCCTTCTAAAGATTGACAGGTATTAGATACTTGTAAATTGTACATGATATTTTCATAATATCATTAATCTTGGTGATAGTGTTTTCTAAAAACTTATAGCAAACAAAAAATTATGGAGCCCTATTACTAGCAGCAACAGAAAATACGTTTAGAAGACATTATGTTAGCTAAAATTAACCAGGCTCAGAAATTAATCATCTGGCTCTTTCACTGAGTGGGTCTAGAAAATGTTGGTCTCTTTTTAAAATTACTTCTGTTCTGATGCACTTATTTACTTACTATACTTTCTAAATTAGTGTAATTTCATAATACCTTAAAGTCAATTTTTGTTTCTAGTTTTTAAAGTTTCTTTAGGTTTTCTGAATTCTAAATATTTCCATATACATTTTATAGTCAACTGATAAGTTTATTTTTTTATTTTTATTTTTTTTTTGGTTTTTTTTCGAGACAGGGTTTCTGTGTGTAGTTTTGCGCCTTTCCTGGAGCTCACTTGGTAGCCCAGGCTGGCCTCGAACTCACAGAGATCCGCCTGGCTCTGCCTCCCGAGTGCTGGGATTAAAGGCGTGCGCCACCAACGCCCGGCGATAAGTTTATTTTTTAAGTAGGTTGTCTGTGTCAAAATCTCAGCACTTGGGAGGCAGAGGCAGGCCATGAGCTTTGAGTTTGAAGCTAGCCTGCTCTACACAGCAAGTCCCAAGCCAGCCAGATCTACATAATGAGCTGCTGTCTCAAAAAGAAAAAGAAAAATAGGTTGCTGTAAATTCACTGGAGGTGTGTTGAATCTACTCATCAACTTGGGGGAATTGTAATTTTAAAAATCATAGTCTCTTTTGGTCCATGGTGCTTAATTATCTCTGTCCTCCTTAATACTCTCCACAAGGTTCTGTATGCAGTTTTCAATTAGTAGTTTATACAGCTTTTGTCAAATTGATCCCTATGTATGTCAGTTTGTAGTGCTGTGGTGGGATTATTTTTTATTTCATTCTCTGATTACCTGTTACTTTATAGAGAATTGGGCAGACCATATATAATGCTGATTTCAAATTGAAAAAAGACTCTCTATAATTAGAAACAAGAATGCTCATCTGAAACTGGAGAACAGGAGTGGGGGAGAGACAAGGAGAGATTTGCTAGGAGGTCTGAAGTCACAAAGAGCAAGAGTGAGACCAGTGAATTTTAGTGTAGGATTATGAAACATTCATATATAGTCTCAGATTTTCACTGCAATTAACCTTTAAGAAACTAAGACTTTCTAAAGTTTTGTGTGGCATCAAAGCAGACATCTATAATTATTTATAAGGCTATTAAAAGACATCCCTTTCCAAGTACAGAGTTTGAGACTGAATGCAAAAGCTGACCTGAGAATTCTGTTGTCCTCTAGGAAGGCTGTTATTAAAAGAGATTTGCAAGAATGCAAATGTTTTCTATTCTTTCCATGTGTCCTGTTTACTGATACATCTCTCAATATATGACCTTTTAAAGCAATGTCTGCTGTTTTAGAATGATCCAATCAGCACAAAATGGCATCAGCATCTTCCTGTTACTACAGTTTCATTAGGATGGGTAGTTTGGGGAAGATACACCAACTTTTTGTTGATATTGCCCTGTGACATCAGATATTTCTATGTTTCGTGTTTCTGATTTTTCCCCCCAGAGGCTGCCAATAAATCTTATCTCACTCATCAGGAAGAAGAGAGATTGTCTTTTTGTACTTTATTAGGGAATCTTAAGCTTGCATCTATTAAACCTTATCTCATTAGAGTTGACATCAATATCACTAATTTAATCTCTTTGGCTCTCCACTCTATCCACTTAACACATCACCTACCTTTCTGAGATGAAGCAACCACTGACTGACTGTTTATCAAGTCACTGATAAAATATCACACAGGCTGAGACTCTGATGTTCTGTTGAAACCTGGCTCCTCCATGAGTTGAGGCGGATCACATAGCTTTTTCTGGACTCACTATTGTGATTTTTTTTCTTAGTTTTAAAAATGGCAAATACAAGCACATGTTGCATTTTCCAGCACTCCCCCATTCCCCAGGTTGCCTTAAAGACTTCTGGTTCTGGTCACTGGAGTTCTGACTCACTCTCTAAAATGGCCCTGCCTCCCATCAAAGGCAGCTGTGTGCATTCTTATCAGTCTCGTCCTCTTCATGGTTCTATTTCCCAATTAAAATTAGCAGGTCCTACATGCTCAATACACAGATCATAATTTTTAATAAAAGAGGTAATCGAAAAATTAAGAGAACTATGAGGTTTTGCCCCTGTTGGATATGACCATGTTCTGTCATGAAGTCCTTTTTGATCATGAGAGCAAATGGGCCTGTTCCATTTCTACACATTTTGTCTCCAGAGAGATGCCATTGTCCAACTCACAGAAAGCAGCTCAGCTTCCTAGTAGGTAGGGACAGCTGCTTTTTGTGTTCGTCCCTGGCTGTTTACTTTGGTTCCATCTCTGGTTCCAGGAGAGCTGTGAACAACGGCGTCCACACGTCCTCTTGTCTCACCTCAACAGAATCTCTTGCATTTTCACGCTGTGTCTCCCCACTGGAAAACTCAAGTCTAGGGAACTCATAAAAACTTTTAACTCAGAATCAAATTTATCCCTGGGGTTGGAGGGACTGCTCTATCCATTCACAGCCCACCAGGTAGGAAGGGTTGGCCAGCATAGAGAAGGTGCTTTTGTTGATCACTGCATATGTTTTAGATACTGAGCAGTCCACTGTTCAGTGGAAGCAACCTCCCATCATTATTACAGCGATATCTGTGTTGCAATAAGGTATTCCTCAACATTTCATTACCATGAATGGGGCCTCTGTGGATGAGAATCACAGGTGAACATCCCCGCACAGGAAATGCCTTCTCCAAAATGACCCATCCTTCCAGGCCCACAGAAGGGCACAGCTGGCCTGTTATTATGGCACTCTTATTACCATTGTCATCAGCATCAGCATCTCAAATGGACTAATTAGTCACAATGTGCAAGGCATAAAGTGATGTCCCTGCCTGTACTGGTGATATAATGGCATCAACAGCAGGAATATGCTTTCATGACCAGATTTTCTGGCTGATAGAAACACCTCATGAAGGCATGGGACTAGGCTATAGATAAAAAACAGGCTCCTACTGATTCCTCTCCCAAGAGCCCCCGATAATTTTTGAGACCCTGGTATTTTTACAGATTAGCAGTTGTGGCCTTTTCTGAGCTAGTGCCCAGAATGAAGGTTCCCACACATTTAGAGTGCTCTGTGTTGACCACTTGGATCAACACCATGGATTCCATTACTGTGTGGCGGGCATTCTCGTTTCTCCCTCCCTCACTGTGTTTCCTTCCTGTGCTTCCACTTTCAAACCTCTGCAGACACTGTGCAAGGAGCCTATTCCGTGGTCCAGATGTGGGAGGATTTTTGTAAGTCTCACTCCCCACTCATTGCTATGTGCTTGAGTACCAGAGTGAATGACTCCATAGGTTCACAGAACCAAGCCTTCGTATCAGCTGAAGAGGAGACCCAAGTTACGGCAGAAATGTGAGGATCAGCTATGGACCTGCCTCAACCAAGAGCTTTGTCACATTTATGGTAACAAATCCATACAAGCCCACTCTGGTTTAGCTATTTCCCTGAAAAATGGGTCCAATTCTGCCACCTTCCTGTCTTTCTTCTTCATTTCCTCATTTTCTTCCTCCTTCTATTTCTTCTTTCTTCCTCCTTCCATCCATTCTCCCTGTCTCTTTCTCCTTCTTCCCTCTCTCCCTCCCTCCCTTTCTCCCTTTTTCCCTCCCTCCCTCCCTCCCTCCCTCCCTTCCTCCTTCCCTCTCTCCCGTCCTTCTTAGGGAAGGAGGACATTTTGAACATTTTCTTCCTTTTCTCCCTCCCTCTTTTCATCTCTCCCTCTTCATCACTCATCTTCTCCTTTCCTTTATTTTTTCTTCTTCTCCCTTTGCTGTGAGGAGAAAGGACAGGGCAGGAGGACACAGACACCTTTGAGCTTCTACTTCAAACAGTGGGACACCTCCACAGAAAAGGTCAGCTGTGCTTACAGAGAGATGTCACAGATAACTTAGACACCCCTATGTCTATTAGGAGATGCCTTAAGGTTTCAATGGACCACAGGTTCTAAGGATGCTTCTGGGGGTCCCTCAGTATCTCAAACTAGGAGGAGTCCTGTCTTTCTAGAAATTAAGGAAAACAAGAAAGAATACTTGCCATTAAAACTGTTCATTGGTGAACCTGTTGGTGTAGGCCTGAAATCCCAGCTTCTTGGGAGACTGAGGTAGGAGGATCACAAGTTCAAGGCCAGCCTGGGCAACAAAATGAATTCAAAGTCACCTTGGACAACTCTGCCAGAAAATAAGAAAACAAAGTGAGCTAGGTATATGGCTCAGTGGTAAAGCACCTGCTTAGCACATCCAAAACTCTCAGTTCAATGCATAATATTGAAAAAGCATGTTTATTAATTTGTAACTCAGATGTGGTAAATTGTACTTCAAATATAACCAGCACCATAACTAATAACCAACACTATAGGCTGACAGTCCCTCAAACCTGGTAACTTCCCTGTTCCCTGATTCAGTCAATCCTCTCTTCTAACACCCCCTTCCCTGACACTGATGGATCTCAGTTTGTCTCTAGAGTTTTGTCTTTTCTATAATGTCACATAAATTGACCCATACAGTAGGTAGCCTTCTGTGTCTGGCTTAATTCACATCAAATTACAAAGCATAATGCTTTTTTATCTTTTCTGAGGGAAAAGATAAATCAAAGGGAGAGTTACTGTGTCAGTTTGTCACCTGAGACAGACATGAAAGGTGATACTTGGAGGACTATCCCTAAGATTTGTCATCGTGTTAATAAAGTAGCTTATAACTTAGAGGAAAATGGTACCCTATGTACATGTGTTATTGTATGTACCAGTAATTTATGCATTTTCACTACCAAGAAGCATTTCATTTTATAGATGTATCATAGGTGTGTTTAATTCTTTAATAAGGCATTTTATGTCTAGGTTATTTATTATTATTTTAGAGTAACATAGACACAAATAGAAGCAGGAGAGTCATCAAATTTCCCCAGAAGGACTTCTTCACCTCCCACAAGTACATGGCTTTAATTAAACTAACATTTATTAAGGACCCATCCTGTGCTGAATGTTACCATAGCCATTTTCCTACCCAGCCCTATCAGCTTCCTGTGATATAGATAACAGTATTCCTATTGTTTCAGAGAACAATGATTAAATGATTCTGAAGGCATGGGCAAGTGGCTCCACCCAAGTTCTCTAACACTCAGCCCAATTCCTTCTTGGATGTCCAGAATCCCTCAACCAACTGTGACCACTTCATAGGCTTAGAATAGAGAGTAGACAAGACAAAATCAGGAGCCTATAGACGGAGGTGATTAGCCAGCTGCAGCCACAGGGAGTCTCTCATCTGACCTTCCACCTTACCATCACACACACACACACACACACACACACACACACACACACACACACACATCCCTGATCTTGCCTGACAGCTGTACCACAGCCCTTCCCAGCTCTTGCTAGGTAAGCCGAATGATAATAGGGGTCACCTAAAATAAGCTAAAACCAGACATCCCAGGAAGTGCTACAAGGATCTAGACAGAAGTCATTCCCTCCAAATCTCATGGGGAGAACATTCTTGGGCCCTCTCTCAAGCGAAACAGCCTTGGATGGATTATTCAGCTCATTTAAGTCCTCCACAGGACACAGTGGATCCCCACTCTCTATTTCCCCAAACCGTGAGAGGTGCTGGGACCCTGGCAGGATTATGTCTTTGAAATCAGAAATCTCAGGAGAGAACATTCTCCTTCCCTCTCATTCTTATGGCCTGAAGGTTAACATTCAACAATCCTAGGGTCTAAGAAATTGCCTCCTGCGCCTGAATTAAATGAAATCTAATGAAACAGAAATCCAGGGCACCACAGTTCACCGTCAAACCTTCAGCTTCTGCCTTGCTGGCAGCTCTCCTTGTAATAATTAAACAGAAAATTGTAGGCAGGCAGCAGTGAAATCCATTGCTAATCTTGCCCCTCATCAGCCTATCTTCCTAAATGTTCCTTAATTAAGGCTTCTAAATGCTCTGCATTCCCTCTGCACCCAGAGTACCAAATGAAGCCGACTGCTTCGGGGATGCCCAGCAATGAGAGGTGCAAGGTCTTCGATGGATATTTCTCCTCCAGAACATTAAAAGTCAGATACTGCATGTGAGGAATGGACAGGAAGATGGGCAGAGAGAGGGTTGGGAGGCAATTTCTTTCTTTCTTTTTCTTTTTTTAATTTCTGTAGGATTTCACTTTAAGGATTCTGAAGGCGTATTGCTGGCTTTATCACGGCTTCTCCAACACACCAGGGAGTGAATGAAACAGCTGTCACATTTAAACACACACAGCAGTAATCCTCCACTGAGCACAATACCAGGACAGAACAGAAAATCTATCAACACTTACAATGCATTCTATTTACTTAGCAACTCGACCCCCTCTACTGAAAGTTCCATCTGCGAGGTAGAATCTGAGACCACATGCCACTGGTGGCTTTTTGTGGTTTGGCAGCTACTGAGAAAGGGAACATGGGAAGTAGTCAAATTTCACTAAAGGGACACAGATGTTTGAAGATGGTAAAATCACAGAACTTAATTTTAGGATGACCAAAACCCTGCAGCAGTATGGAGCCATAAACCATGCAGTCAGGGCCCAAAGGTCCCCAAGTGTTTTCATGTACATTTGCTTTTCTTCCCCAAACACCCACAGTTAAAAGACCAAGAACATCACTTTCCCCCATGTGGCACCATGTTGGTGGAGGCATGATGGTCATCACAAGCCTGTGATAAGTTTCCTCAAGGGGGCAAAAACACATGCCTGGGCAGGTGTTGCTTAGGGTGAACATTTGGGGTATTTGAAGTGCTTCTACATCTAATAAGACAATGAAACTGTTACTTATAAAAGACCAGGTAAAATATTTTAAATTCATATGTGTATCCCTGAAAGGAAAAACAAACTCCAGAGCAGTTGTGATCATCCCAAAGACCTCCCCATCTTTCCAGGAGGGGATAATTAGAACCGGAGCCAGTGTAGGAGACCCAGGGCCCGTGTGTTGCTCCATGGTCTCTGTCTGTGTCTGTGTGGATACAATCAGAGCAGTGAGATAGCTGTCTAAAAGGGATCTCAAATAGAAAAACGAGGCAGGTAGGGAGAATGGAAAGAAAAGAAAATTGAAAGACACAGATAATGAAATCTGCCATGATGAGCTTTGGAAAAGCTCTCCATTGGGCACAGCTTTGGGGACATGGAGAGTGTCAGAGAGTAAGTGTGGAGTCAGGAGAGACACCCAAGATTATTACAGGGCTGACAAACAGAACCAGCTGATTAAAATCTACACAGGAGTCTGCTGAAAGACCAGTTAATTAATAGCCTTATAAAAGCATGTTCAACTTAATTCAATTATATTCTAAGAAATTTACTTCACATAGCATTTTTTTTCACCTTGTTCCTGTGGAACTTCATGCCAGCCATAGTGTGGGCATAGTAGTGACAGACACCATGTACTGCCAGAGAGTCCCAGTGTGGAGCTGGGACCAGGCTCACAGTAGGCTGTGGGATGTGGAGGTGAGAGCTCTACAGCTGGACTCAGACAGGTCAGATCTAATTCTTGGCTCTGGAACATTCTTGTTCATAGCTCCTCGGAAAACCTTTGTTCTCTAGTCTTACGCATCATGGTGGCACTGTGAAATCTACAGCAGTCATAGGTAAAAAGGTATATGAGGTTCTATACATCAGGGAAGCACAATCAATATTAGCTTCCCTCTCTCCCGAATCAGCATCCTATGAGGCAGGAAAGGACAACTGTGTTGGAAATAATCCAGAGTTCATTTCAGCAAGCACACAGAGCTCCTGTCTGATGTTGAACTGAAGCTTAAGGGCTGTACTCTTCTGGTTAGGCTGCGGGGTGGGGACTTGGATGTATAAGTGATAGTAGAGAAGACTGTCAAACCCATGCTTTGTCAAGGATGAGGTTAGAGCTGCGTGTGAGGGAGCAGGGAAGCCTCAACAAAGAGATCATCGCTATGCTCCATCTCAGTGAGAAACTCTTTGGTAACCTCATCCCATCTCCTCTGCTCTTCATTTTCTCCTCGGCTTCGCACTCACCATCTTCTGATACACTCCTTTATTTATTTTTTCATAAAGTAAGTTGCTTCAGGACATGAATCTTAGTCTCATTGGCTGGTGTAATCAAAGCTTCTAGATAAGACCGTGCTTCTAGATAAGGTAAGCACCGCTTCAGAAATACTCCATGGACTAAGAGAAGGAAGAGAATGAGGCAGTCCTGTGAGTCCACCCCTGCAGAGTTAGAAGAATGGTGCTCAGGGAGAATGATGGAGGAGAGGCGGGGGAACAACTTAGGACAGCACGCTGACCAGCTTGTGTTTTGTTCCCTGTGGACAAAAGTAAGCTCAAATGCAGTTGTGCCAGGTGGGGGGTCACAGATTTTCCAGATGGAGCTTGGACAAGCATTTGTGTGTTGCTTTGATAGAATAGAAGGGCCATGTCCAGTGCCGTCCTATTGTATAGATGCTTGGATACCTGATGTGGAGGGGCTTTTGACGTGCTGGGGGAAGAGAGAATGACAGGATGGGTGAGCTTCGGTGCCACCCATCCTCCCACGGCTAGGCTCCTCTTTGGAACAGCTCTGCAAAGATGAAGTGTCCCTCCCTGCCCTCCAGTGCTCCATGGTGACAACAGCTCGGCCTCGGGCTTTGTTGGCAGGCTTGAGATGCAGGCTTTGTCTGGCCCTGCATCTTCGGCTCTTTTCAGCACCACCCCCAGCAGCAGCAGCTTTGGAAATGTGGAACGTGCTGTAATCCTTAACTCCACTGTTTTGAAATGTCCCTTCAATGGCTATAATAATCATCTTACAAACAACCTAGAACAAGCTCTAATTGCTTCTAATGTTGTATCACGGCTGGGACGGGGGGAGAGCAGAGACATGCTAGCTGTCACAGCCTTCCTCTGATTATATGGTACCTCAGGGAGTATTTGCATGGAGCAAAAGGGAACAAGCCTAATGTGGATTTATTTGTTCTTTCTTTTTGGAGAGCCTGAATTTGCGAACCTTTTGGATAGTTAAGCAGTCAGAGGAATAGTGTCTGGAGCCTGCAAGAGAAGCTGACCTTTCAGGTACTTCGTGAGCAGCAGTGTTTGACAGACAGGGGTACAATAATGGAGTCTCACTTCTCTCAATGATTGCTATTGCTGGCGTTTATGACCCAATGCTTTTTACCACTGAAAAAGTCCGTAACTGTTAATGATTCCTGCATGAAGGCATCAACACAAGACTGGGAGATGTTCTGAATCAGTGAGGGAATAAATGAATAACTAAATGGATCACTGATGGAGCCAACTCCTCTTGGGGCCCTAAAATGCAGAAGGTTTTCACACAAACCACAGCAGCTGTCCCTTCCGACAACTCCATCAGAGGTGCTCAGAAAACTTTAAGTGGACCTGGCTGAGGATCACTAAGAAACATCTTGAGGGTATGAGTCAGGTCCTGAGCACCAACCCCTGGGCTGTTTCTGTTATCCCATGTTATCTTCTTCCATCCTCTTGTGGGCGTTGGTTCTGATCTGGTCCTTCCTGGCACAGCCATGACACTGTCACTCAGTGCTGCCTCCCAGGTCTCTGACTCCTCAGACCTTAGTGTCACAGTTTATACTTTTGCTTCTAGGCCTCCCACCTCCTCCAGGGGGACATCCTCTCTTCCCTTTAGCATGGTGGCAAGAGACTTCCATGCCAGCCTCCTCTTGCCTCTCTTCTGTCTCTAGAGCTCTTTACATGATTCTACAGTCACAGAATCACAGATGACATGAAACATGCATTTCATCTTCATTGACTATGGGGACAATGCTCTCTCATAAAGAGACCACAAGAGCTGGAGGGCATCCAACTCCAGCCCAAGACTCTTCTTATAGGGCTCTTTAAGCAAAGAGATAGAATGCAGCCTCATATAGTCATGGAAAGTCAAAGTGGAGAGAATCCAGGAGAACTAGTCTGTGACTGGTAGAATCCCTCCATCCCTAGGGTGCTCACCATAGCCAACTGCTTGTCTCTGAAAAAAAAAAAAAGAAGAAGAAGAAGAAAGAATCACAGTCCTCAAGGCCATTTGAATATCATTTTTGCAAAAATGTCTAAGTCTTTATTCATTTTTACCGTTACTTCATTGTTGTTAAGTTACAAGAGTTCCATATTTTACATAAAATTACATAATTTGAATATTAACCCCCTGTGGGACATATGTTTTTACAAGAATTTTCTCCAGCTCCATGGGCTGCTTTTCACCTTATTGATAACTGCATTTGCTGGGGAGAAGCTTTTCAGTGTTCCATGCTCTGTCTTGTTCAGTCTGATATCTGTGCTTGTGGAGTTGGACCCAAAACATTATTGTCAAAACCAATGTTAACAAAATTTGTTTTTCTATCTTATTCTAGAATTTTTAGTATTTATCAGTTATGAGTTAGGCTTATGTTTTTATTTAGTATGTAGCGAGGATCCACTCTCATTGTTTTCAGTATGTGGATATTCAATTTTCTCAAACTATTTTTGGAAGAAATATCCTTCCTCAGTGTGTTTTCTTGATATCTTAGATGAGTGTGCTGTCTGTGGGTGTTTGAATGAGCAATGTCCCAAATAGGCTTATATATTTGGAAATTTGATCTTCAGATTGTGCTGACATTTGGGGGGAGGTTATAGAATCTTTAGGGGTATAGTCTTGCTGGAGAAAGTACATTAATGGCTTTGAGGGTGCATAGACTCCCCACTTTCTGTTTTCTCTCTCAGGTTCCAGCATGCAAATAAAATGTAACCAGAATACTCCCTTGTGTCCTCCCTTCCAGATAGACTAGCCTTCTGCAACAGTAAATTCAAATAAAGTCTTTTTTCCTTAAATTGCTTTTGGTCCTGCTATTTTATCACAGCCTAGAAAAGTAACTATTGCACTGTGTATGTGTGAGTTCCTTATGAGCTCTCCATTTTGCTACATTGATCTGTTTCCATGCCAGTGCCATGCTGTTTTTATTACTATAGTTTTGTCTTTTACTTTGAAAGACAAAAGCATGATACCTCTATATGTATATGCAAAAAAACATTCAGTCACCACTTTACTAAACTAGCATAACCCCTGACTACATTCTGTTTCTCTTTATATCCACAGGTAAGTGTAGTCCTCACCACTCATCAAAGAAACCTCTCTTAGCAAAAGACAGAAAAATGCAACCAAATGCAGTAGAGAGTTGTAGAGCCCAGTTCTCACAGCTGCATCTACTAAACACTCCCACTTGCAAGGCTCAGGGGATAGTGCGGAAGAGGGTGTGGAAAGACTGTAAGAGCCTGTGGATCAGTGAGTTTGATGTGAGATGGTGTCTCCTAGGAATGTCATAAACTTCACCATAATGTCTCATCAACATGACTACCTACACATGAGCTGAACAATGACACATAACACGAATGGGGAAAAGTCTATCTGGCCTCAACCCTACACAAAGAACTACAGACAACTAAGAAATGCTGAGAGTGGGAGATATAGTCTTCTGCAGCGAAGATGCTTTTCCAGTACCAGATGATTAGCCCTGAAAACATAAATGCAAGTAGCATTATAAAGACTAGGCAGTGCGCGCGCGCACACACACACACACACACACACACACACACACACACACCATTTAATTTTAAAAGATGCCAGGAATTTGAAAGAGAACAAGAAAGGGTATGTGGAAGGTTGGTAGGAAGAAAGGGGGAGGGTAAGAAAAGGTAATTACATTATAATCTAAAAAATAAAATAAATAATAAAAAATGTCAACACCATTATCTTCAAGAAGATGTAAATTAAGGCCATGATGATATATCATTTTATAAGTGTCTGGATGACAATTATAAACCAAGACAAATGGTGGTAAGAGTGTACTAAAAGTGAGCACCTGTACACTGCTAAAGAGAATGTACAATTTTACAGACATTATGGAAAACAGTATGGAGACGCCTCCAATAATTAAAAAATAGCATTACCATAAAAGCCATTGATCCAACCTCTGGCCATATGTCGAAGGAAATGAAATCAGTATTTTGTTATCTGAATCTCTGTGTTCATTGCAATATTATTCACAAAAGCCAGGATATGAGATCAATCTGACTGTCCACTGATGGATGAATGGGCAAATAAAAGTGGTTATATGTGCACAGTGGGCTGTTTAGTACTCGGCTTTTAAAAATTAGAGAGATTCTGCCATATTTAAGTGGATAAGTCTGGAAGGCATCACGTTAAATGAAATAAGCCAGATGCAGAAACATAAATACTGTGTGATCTCATCTGTAAAAGTCAAACTGACAAACACCAAGAGTAGAACATTGGCTTCCAGAGGCTGGGGAGAGGAGAAAGGGCAAGATGATGGTCAAAGAGTGCAAATGGAAGGCTGTAAACTGAGTAAGATCTGCAGATATACCCTGCAGCCCCGTGATTATTGTTTCCTTGGGATTTGCAACAAGCATAGGTTTTAAATGTCCTCACTACACACACACATACACACACACACACACACACACACACACACACCCCTAATTGGGGTGATAAATGTGTTAATTAATTTGATTGCAGTAATCATTTCACAATGTATATCAAATCATCACATCACACATATTGAATATACATTATCTTAATTTGTCAATTACACTTCAGTAAAGTTGAAAAAAAGAACCAAAAATTCTGAAAATAAAATCATCCCGTCAGCATCCTGCCTCTTGCTTTCATAGTAGAGTGAGAGAGAGTGGCTCGGTGGGCAGTGAAGAGAACTTAGCTCTCCCAGCTTCTTCCCACCCAGAAAACCTCCACAAGGATCATTCCCCCATAAAAATCTAAGTTCTAAGTCCTCTGGGTTGTATGCCCAACATGTGTGCCTAGGTGAGGCTCTGTGCCAAGGCTATTGCCAGGGGTTCATTCCTTGACCCCTGCAGACTGCACTGCAGCCTCCTGCCTTTCCTCGGTCTAGAAGCCATCTCATAATGGCAAAGAGGTAATTATTTACTCTGTTATTCACACAACATTTACCATTGCTTCTATTCTGTGACTACTCTGGAAGCATTAACTCACTGAGACCCTGCTGCTAAACAAGGTGGTAAATGTAGGAGACATTTGTTAAGTCACCCTACGTGCCCTCAATTTATAATCTAGTGCACTGAAGTCAGCAATTTGAAAGTTTGGGGGTAATCATGAAAGGGAATGGAAGATAACTAGTTCTAGACATATTTCATCTATGTAGCCCATAAATATTTATAGTCTGCCTACTACGTGTCAGGAACATTTTTGTCAATGTTTGGCACAGAGATTGACTCCCAGGTAAGATGGGCTGTTAGAATCTCCGCTTATAATTTGTTATCCCACTACTGGAAACTTTAAATTCACTGTAAAGCCCAGAGAAAGTTTGGAAATACGATGGATAAAACAAACAGAAATGCTTGGAAGAAAGGCTCTGTCTATAGCTGACATGCAAAACCTCAGCCTTGCTGCAAAAACATACAGAAATAAATAAATAAGTATGAGCACAAGCAACAACAAAAAGACTTCAACTCACCCACATGAGTTGACACTTCCCATAGTGCACTGCGAAGTCAATTTGTATAGACACGCACAAAAGGGCTCCTTTCATTTGTCATGGTAGATCTCAGCAAACTCCGCATTTCATTCATGTTAATTAAGCTAACATGTCAAAACAATTACCTCACATAGACTGGCAACATACTTCTTTCCATTTTTAAGTTTTTTTTGAGTTCAATGATGAAGAAAGCTATTTGCTAATGTGGGGACCTCATTTCAATGAAGCTCTCTTTACAAAGGGCTGCCACCTGACCCCACACCCGGGACCTCGGTGTCTACAGTCCTATCCCCCTAGATAGCACATGAGGTGGGAACTGGTGTCAGGGATGTGTGTAATGCCGGGTTTATGAGCTACAGGAGAGCAATTTGGCAAACAACCCAGGGCAGTGTAGGCAACAACCGCTTTATAAATGAATACATGCTGTTGGTGGCTGGAACAGAAAGGCATCTTTGTGAGAAAGTCATGGAATAAAGAGAGCTGGCAAGTCAGGCTGAGGTGTTGTGACATGGGGGCCGTGAATGCTGTAACAGTCTATTACCGTAGGAAGCATCCTGCACTCTTGCTATTTGTTTGTTATAAATCACTCCACCTCTTTCCCTTTCTCCTGAAGTTAATATATTTTCCTTCAGCAAACATTATTTGCTGCGCAGTGCTAGCTCTGTTCAGCTGTTAGCGTTTGTGTCTATAGTTAGCATTTTTATTCAGCTAATATTTTCATTCAGAAACACTCACCGAGTGTCGGTTCCATTCTCGTCATATTCACTGGAAATATATTCACCTGTTAACGTTTGTTTCCGCCTTTAAGAGGTTTTTTATTTGTTAGGTATTTTTATCTTGTAAAGACTGTCAGCTTCAGCCAGCACTGCGAGAAATTTTGATCATTTTCTGAAAAGTGCTCTGAGTTAGTGGCTGCTTCCCACATGAAACAAGGACCAGGTCTCAGTCTTTGGCATCTTTAAAATGGGAGTGGGGTTGGGGGGAGGCAGGGGATTTTGAATCTAGGTGAGTCCAGTGAAGAACTTCTTTGCACTGGCTGAATTAAAGTTTGAGAGCTTAAATTATTCCAGTAAGGGAGGGAGAACCATAAGCCAAGAGAGGAGCCTCTTGGCAAAGTAAATATCACTAGCTTACTATAAGGAGAATGAACATTACTCCATAGAGCTACATGAAGAAATTTTTGCTCTCACACGGCATTAGAGAAGACATTCCCAGACTCTCTGAGGAATCTCCAATCCAAAGACTTTGTTCAGTATACCTAGGGTGGCTGTAAATCTTTCATTCTATCGGGCTCTTAAGCAAACTGCAGCCACAGAGCCATACTTAGGATTGTTCACTTGAGGTACAGGGTGGGTGGAATGGCAGAGAAAGAGGAGCTCTCCCCTCTTTGGCCTCCTCCCCTGCTGGCTTGCGTCTTTCCAGTGTCTCTACAAGTGGGATCTCAGACAACTGACATTAAAGCCTGTGAGCAAGCGCTCTGGAGGGCCCTGGGCTTCAGTGCCAGCCACCAAACCAGAAGTGTAGGTAGGATATGAGTGAGAGGTCTTCAGCAATATTTATGTAGAACAAATTCTAGATTTTTACATCGTCTCTCCAATCCCTGTGACATTAAATAATATTTTCAGCAATATTAGGGCAATAGACAAGGACTAGTGTCTCTTCTGTATCCCTGATTCCTATTTCCCTTCTCAATATTCTTTTTTTTTAATGTTTTATTGACTCACAATTCTTGTACATATTTATGAGGGACAGTGTGGTAGCTTGATAAATATATATATTCAATGTGCAAGGAAAAATCAGGGTAATTAGCATTTTCATTTCCTTAGATTTCTCATTTATTTGTGTTGGAAAATACTAAAATTGTCCCTTCTAGTTCTTTATAAATATTTAACAAATTATTTGTAAACCAGCATCACTGATGTTGATTCCACTTAACCAATTTTAGTTTGGTATCTGTGATGCAAACCCTGTCCTTCCTTACCCCAGTTCTGTCTTCTGGTGAGTGCTACTCTGTTCTCTACTTCTGTATGGTCAGCCAACAATGTCTTCATCACTTCTGCTGCCTCACACTCCCCAAGCTCTCTGAATCCTGGAGGCACCCCTGTTCCAGCTGGAAATCATATCAGGAGCTGTATAGAAGAAGGGTTTCTTATACTGGATGAGGAAGAACTTCTGAGAACCTTTCCATTTTAAAGATGCTTTGCCTCCATGCCAAGGTGAAAAGTCAGATTATCACAGGGACCCAGGAATGTGACTTAGGCACCCACTCACACATGTGTGGCTGCCGCCATAGCCACATTATATTAAACAGCGTCTTCCAGTGAGATCCATTGTGCTTTATAATACTGGAGCTTTTACAATCAGTCTGCATTCTGTACTTCCCACAGTCACTTATTAGAAATTAATCCTGGGACTACTAGAGAGAGAAGTGATTCCCCAAAGCAAAGCTGGGATCCCTCCAAACCTAATTTATGGGAAGTAATATGCTACCAGATGGGAGAAGAGAAAAGTGCAGCTTCCCTCCAGACCCAAGGCCTCCTGCTGAATCCAGGGACCAGACAAAAAGAGAGCAGAGCTGGTGGCCAGCTATCTGTCTGAAGGGTGCATTCTGGGCATCCTGGGACTACAATTACAGAGCTGACCCTGGGCTTGAGGTGGCATTCGAAAGCTGTTCGCTCCCAATTAGGTTCTGGCACACTCGGCTTAGATGTAAGTTTGACAGAAGCAAGCCTCCCCTTGCTCATCGCTGTCCACCACCTCTGACTCCTCCCTCCACTGGATCTCAGCCGCAGGCACCAACTGTGATCCTGCAGGGCTGTAGAGAGCCAGCCATCCAGCCACGAAAGTGGGATCATAGGGTGCTGGATCCTTGTTCGTTTCTTGAGCATCTTTCTGTTGTCCAGAAGAAAATGATGACTGGCCATGTGGGAACGCAGTGAGGATGGCACCGATGCCAGCTCCATGCCTGTCATCCTGAGAGGCTTGCTGAGGTTTAGTAAAACCCACAAGAAGCTTCAGGCACAGAGTCCCTCGGGTGTTTTCTTTGTGTTCTATTTTGCATTTCGCAGTTGGTTGACATCACTCAGCTGTCAAAATCTTCCCAGAGACTGTTAGGAAATCGGGTAGCAAGCCTGTAGGTATGTGAATTCTGTTTATCGGCGAAGAGCACATCTACTAGAGGTTTCTGGAAAGTGTGGTTTCCAGTGACAGCTTGGAAAGAAGGAGGTTGGAAAACACAGTTCTGAAAACAGCAGTACAAGCTGAGAACAACTTGGGTGTGCTCACAGGTCCCCAGTTTTCACAGGCACTGCTGGGGAAATGTGGGGGTGCACCTTTGCATCTGGAATGCGAGATCCCTCCCATTCTCATGCCTGACAGAGCACACCATTTTCATACCTCTCGGAGCATCTGCCCTCTTACTTCAGTTCCGACTCAGGCATTCATCCTAAGGTCACGGGAGAGGCGAGCTTTGTGCATCGATTACTGCTTGGTGCTGGTGATGACTATCAGACTTAGCTATGTGGTTCTCAGTAAGTCATACAATCTCAGGGCACTTTCCTCTTCTTGTCTGAAGAGGAGGGAAACCAGGCTAGACACAGCATGCTTGTTGAGGATTAAATGAGGTCATGATGGTAAAATGACCATGTGTCTGACAAAACTCATAGGCAGCTGGACTTCTGCCCATCTCCTGCCTCTTAATTTACAGGAAATGATTTCAATATCTACATAGATATATGTGTATACACACATACACACACACACACACACACACACACACACACACACA
>CABHPQ010153337.1:0-17152 GCA_902168405.1 Peromyscus aztecus | reverse complement strand
ACACACACACACACACACACACACACACACACACACATCTCCAACCTCACTATCTCCTTTCCTAGGAAAATGTATGCTTATGTTTATATATTAGGAATACATTAGGTACAGATAAATGAAACCCTGCTTCAGTATCTGAAGCACAGTGATACTTGATTTTCTCATTCAATTATCTGAATGGAGGTTTGCTGCCGTTGACTCAGAAGCTTTGAGAACCAAAGCTGTAAATCCCATGGTCTTTCCCCTGTGAAACAAAACTATCATTGAAACTTCAAAGATTGTATTTGAATTCAGACAGAAGTAGACAAATGGCAGCTGTGCATGTCCCCTTAATTAGTAGAACTGAAAGCCTTCCTGCTACCCCAAGGAGTCTGACTGAGTCTCAAGACAGAGCTATGTCAATGGGCAGTGCCAACTTTAGCTGCAAAGGAGTCAGAAAAACACTGCATTTAATTTCATCTGCCTCTGTATGGGAGAAAAAACAAAAGGAATATGATAGTAGTTCACCATCTGCCAATAAACAAGACATGCCGCAATGATATGACCAACCGAAATGAAGCTTATTTATCCTTTTCTGATGCATTTTAGCATACAAGTTGTTCCATAAACTTTCCTGGGGAGGTGTTCATCAAATGTATATTCATTCCAGATAAGGTATAGAGCACAAAGTCTATCTTGGTATATTAATATGCTGATTGAAGTTAACAGGAGTATGGGTGATTCAGAAGCAAATGTATCACCTAAAGGCCCACCCCAGCATGGATTGGTATGGCTCGTGAAAGTTCCATGTTTGGAGTTATTTGTTCAACTTTCAGTCAATTCCACTGAAGAAACCTCATCCCCCAACAATTGCTTGCTGATTATATAAACTTGGCAAGGTGCACCATGAGATTTGTACTCTTCTGAGCTTTGAGGCTGTGCTAGTTAGGTTTACTATTGCTGTGATGAAAAGCCATGACCAAAGAAACCTTGGGAGGAAAGAGTTTATTTATTTATTTTTTTATTCTTCCATATCGCTGCTCATCATTAAAGGAAGTCAGGACAGGAACAAAAAGAGGGCAGAAACTTGGAGGCAGGAGCTGATGCAGAGGCTATGGTTACATGGTTACATGCTGTTTACTGGTTTGCTCCCTCCAGCTTTCTCAGTCTACCTTTTTATAGAATACAGGACCACAAGTCCAGGAATGGCACCACCTACAGAGGGATGGGCCCTCCCTCATCAATCACTAATTTAAATAATGCACTACAGGCTTGCCTACAGCCTGAGCTCATGGAGGCATTTTTCTTTCCTTTCCTTTTTCTTTTCTCTTCTTGGAGGCATTTTCTTAATTGTGGTTCCCTCCTCTCAGAATACTTTAGCTTGTATCAAGTTGACATAAAACTATCCAGCACATGGAGTCTTGTTTTGTTAGCTCCCAGAGAGCTAACACCCCTTCCAGTAAGTATTGATTCGTCTGGGAGGCAATAGTTGCACATTAGATACTGTGGTTTGAATGTGTCCCCTAAAATCATGTGCTGAGGACCGAATTCCCCAATTTGTATAGTCATGGTATTTAGAGGTGAGCTCTCTAGGAAGCAATGAGAGTGAGATAAGACCATGCATATGCCTTCCCTATAAGACAATCAGTGACTTACAAGAGGAGGAAGAGACTAGAGTGACATGCTTTCTCTCTTTAACTATATGGTTCATTCTGCCATGTCCTGATATAGGGAGAAGATCCACACCACACTCAACTTTTCAAACAGTAAGACATGCATGTATTTTCTTTATTAACTTCTGTGTCTGTAGTACTCTGTTAGGGCAACAAATATGGACCAAGATGCCAGTAAAGTTTGTTGTAGTCATTTTATTATATCTCACTCCACAACTATAGTGGACCAGACAGCTTTCTGGACCTTTCTGTAATGATATGATTATTGGTTATAGAATGAGCAGCTATTGCTAAGAATAGAAGTTAATAGCACTACACTACAAATGTTATCTGCTTCACATATCCCCCTCACTGGAATCATTTCATTGACAGTCAAGTGACAGGATGATGTCCATGTCCTCTGCAAGTTCATGTCTTAAGATCTCTGTCCCCAGAGTGATGTAATTAGGAAGTGGAGACTTTGGCAGGCCTCTTAAGTCATGAAAGTGGAACACCCGTGAATGGGAACAGTTTCCCCATAAAACAGAACCCAGAGAGTTCTCTAGTACTCTCTGAACCTTCCAAGAACACAGAGTAAAGATGGCTGCCTCTGCACCAGAAAAGCATTTAGCTGCATTAACAGATATTCTGACAGTGTCTTAGGTCATCAGACTCTGAATCTGCCAACTCCTGATCTTGAATTGTCAAAACCAAATGCTTTATGTCTATGCTATTCTATTATAGCCAGCTTAGTCAATTTTCTCATGCCATAAAGAAAATACCCAAAGCTAGGTAAATAATAAAGACAAGAAATTAATTCGGCTCATATTTCTGGAAGTTCATGAAAGTGGTGCTGGCATCTGCTTAGCTTCTGGTATATCACAACATGGCAGAGAAGCAGAAATAGATAACTGCAAGTTAATAGGTGTGAAGGAGGAAGCAGAAAATCAGACCAAGGAAACAAACTTCATTACAGCAAGCCACTCTCAAGATACATAGCCCAATCCTGTGAGGGCAACATTAGTCCCTTGATGAGGGATGGTTGCAGGACTTGCAGATGAAACTGACTCAAACAAGTATCCAACACTTTTTTCATCTTGACTATGCATGTATTATACCTTATACATAAAACTTACTTTCCCAAAACTAGGCTGTATAGAGCAGGAGGGTGATAGAAAACCAAAATCACATTTTAGAAAGATGGACTTAGAAAATTAATTAAATATTTAAAAATAGTTATGTGGGCATAATTGGGGTAAAAGGAGTGGAAAGTACATGTTGTATTTGGAATCAGAGGAGCCTAGATTAAAATTATAATATAAACACTGCAATGTACTTCTATCGAAATGATATCTGCTGTATTAGTGATGCAGTAGATAGTATTCTCTCTCTCTCTCTCTCTCTCTCTCTCTCTCTCTCTCTCTCTCTCTCTTTCACTTACACACACACACACACACACACACACACACACACACATCCATTTTACAAATGAGAAGATGAGAAGACTGGCATAACTCTTTCAGTGCCTAATGAGCCCAGATCTATGGCTTATGATACTCAGCCATTATACTACACTGATGATACAAAATTGAGATGCTGCAAAGATGGAATGTGCATCACTGGGCCACGCAGTGCTTGCTAGTTTGATAATCATGTTTCTGATTATCATCATATTTAGTTCTCTTTGAGGGATCTTTGGGTGAATATCTGGAATAAGTATTTCTTAACTAGGGACAGACATCTGTCATTGTAACAGTTGGATGGAGGATGTGGTACATGCTTGTGGCATGTAGTAAGATTTGGCCAGGGATTATAAAATTCTACTGAAATTCTTACAATAGCATTAGACAGTCCTGTAGCAAAGAACTTTCTGGCCCCATCTCTCAATAGTGACGAGGCTAAGCAACTGAATGGTGGAGACAATACAAGAAGACATTATGGATAATCTAGAAAGGCCTATTGCAGGCAGACCAGAGACAGACCACCTTCTTAGTCAACCCTGAGGGTGCAGGTGTCTCAAGAAGTTTTAAAATTCTTACCTATCCTTTTGCAAAATTACCACTATATACTGTGGGTTTATAACAAATTCATATTTTGATTCCTGGATAGGGCAAACCAGGTAATCAAGTCTGTCAGTCGGGCCTGTTTTAGTCCAGCATTCTCAGGCTCAGCTTTCTACCTGAAACCAATGACTTACCTACACTGCAAAGAAAAGAGGAGATGACCTTAGAGAGTTTGTTTTGGAGGTAAGTAGCATCAAATGTTTCTTTTCGTCTCTGAGTCCTGAATTCCAGCATCCTATTCAAATTCAATTACAGCTAGCATTATGCCTAGCTGAAACAGCAGTGGACACCCACTCACACAACAGACTCAATTTTTACCTGAGGCAGCTGACCCCCTCAGATTGTGTACCACTGCTGTTGTTACTGTCACTTTACATAGAAGACTTGCCCACGGTCATATCTGCAGTGTATGTCAGAACAGTGATGGGGGCTCAGTGCAGACGTGGTTCTGAACACAGGACACACGTGTTTTGCACTGTACCTGAAACACTTCTTACTGGGTTTCAAAACCACTGCATGTTTTGAACTGCTGCGTTTTTACTACAGGTTTAAAGTCTCATGCTTTTCCAGAATCATAATGCTTAAATTAAAAAAAAATCAAAACCTTTTACATTTCTTCATAGTCATTCTCCAGCATGTTAAGGTTCAAATTAGTATATCTTGGCTTTAGAGCATCAGTGTTGGAATGCTTGGTTTTAAAAACTGAGGCTTGAATTGATGATTTGAGTTTCATTACAATTGTTAAATGGCTTTTGCAGCATTCTCAGCACTGACCATCCTAAAATCAAAATATTGATAAGCTCTGAAATATAACGAAAATATTCTGTGTCCTCCTGTACCAAATATTTAGCCAAGATTCAGTTCTTTATAAAAAGCAAAGAAGTGCATCTGTGCAAATTTGTTTTGACCTTCAATAAATGATAAAGTTACATGTACACCAAAGAATTGTTTTAAAATAAACTTCTAGACAGATGATCCTGGGCAAAATATAGATACATAGAGTGAGACTGTCCCACAAAAGACTGGTTCTGCATACTCATGGGTCCATCATATTGTCTATGCAACTATGGTTGCCTCATAACAGACCAGAGAATGTAACTTACCATAGCCATGATTTTAACACTTTAACACATTCCATCTTGCTGTAAGAATACATTCCACAAATTTGCTTCCCACTGTGCACTAAATTTCTTCTGTATTACTGAATTGACTCTTCATCGTTTTCAAGGGGTCCCTCATTCCCTTGTTCTTCTACAGTGAAAAGCCATGCCAACAGTTTCAATATACCTATTTTTGTGCCCTTCATGCATAACAACTTTCTTCTCTTTGCCAATCTTTCCACCTCCTTGATCACTGAAGTGGCCCTTCTCTGATTGTGCTCAGTTCAATTGCAGAAAATGTGTGAAGTCCCAGAGGAAATGCTGAGTACTCAGTTAGTGAGCATCCCGAACATCACTGCTTCTTGTCAGTCAGATCCACCCTCTTCAGCATATTTTCTCTACCACCTGATACAGAGAAGCTGGAGTCAGAAGTGCTTGGAAGAACTGCATACATCCTTATGTCTATTTCTACGATAATTATATAGAAGAAGAAGTTAAAAGATCGCTGATAAGCAGGCACTTTGCTACTAGCTCTACATACTTGATAATAATTTAATAGTCACAGCTAGGAAAACAGCCAGCATTAAATCCATTAGACAGATAAAGAAAAGGAAATTCTTAAGATGAGGCAACTTTCTCACGGATAAAGACCAAGTTAGGGTTGGTCCAGAACTTAAGCTACTCACTATTGGCTCACCATAGTCATTGGGCAAAGAAAGAGGGAAAATGCATTGATACTTCTATCCTGATTTAGCCAACACCAAGTGTGGTTGGTGGGGACTGAGTTCCATTTGCAGAATCAGAATATGGGATTTATTCAATAGAATCACTCTCCTACACATAATTTTTTTTAAAGTCATTAAAGTCAGAGCAGGTTGTTATCTGAGGACTTCATAAGACAGTGCCGTGAAGCTTTCCTTGATGATGAAGTAAAATGATAAAAAAATGGGCTGCCTTGAAGAGGAAATAGTTTGCAGCTTGGGAAAATATTGGTTTAGGGAATCAATGGTTAATTCACAATGTTTGTTAACTGTCATCACTGTTCTCATTGAGAAACTATTTAAGACCTGGGCAACTATGCTGTGGCACTCTCAGCTGTCTCTGATGAATTGTACATTAGTCATTTTCTTGTCTCTGTGACAGATTCCTGTTCAAAGCAAAATAAAGGAGACAGTACCTATCTAGTCTCACTGTTTGGGAGAATGCAAATGCACCATGATGGAGAAGGTGTGCTGGTGGGGCCAGCTCATCTGTGGCAGCAGACACATGAAGTTGCTTGCTCACATCACTGCATAACAGGAGGCAGAGAAAAAGGGGACTCAAGCTTTTTGCTTTATTCCTTCTTACACATGAGCCCAGCCCATGGGACATTGCTGCCCACATCCAGGGCAGGTCTTCCTCGTCAGTTCATTGTCTCTGGAGCTCTTACAAACACATCCAAAGATATACCTCATTAATGTCTTGCCAGGAACACCCAGCCTACAGCTCTCTGGCTGCATGTGGGCCAAGGATAGCCATATAAGTAGGATCCAACACAAAACTGTAAATTTGATCAAAAGATTATGAGACATTTTGCAATTTATCTCTGTGTATGACTTGGTTGTACAAGTTCTGAGGATAAGCCCTGTAGACAACATTTGTAGATAACAACATCCCATCACAATTTGAAAAGGTTGGGCATACCTTCTATGGATTTCTTAATTGAATCAACTTTACAATCACAATTATTAATGTCAAACATTTTTAGTTACCCGCTGGTCATTTATAACTCTCATTCTGAGAAATGTATGTTTGGTGTACATGTATCCAAACAAGCCACACCCCATAAATATGTGCAGTTACTATTATATGTCAGCCAGCAATAAAATAACATTGAAACCCAGAAAGCTCTTACTCAGTTGTATTTAATAGGTAACACTATGCCTCTGCATACTTTACCTCTGTATGCCCATTTAATCTTCAGACCACTAAAGCATCAAAATACTAAGTTAGCTGCCTGAATCCCCTGGAGAGTTGCCCATTGTCTGAATATCATGGATTCTGTTTGGATTCCTCATTCTCCACCATTCTCTGACCACTATGCACTTCTCCAACAACAATCCTCTAAGTTGGTTCAGCCAGGCCTCCTTACCCCCATTATTTCTTTCTTCTTAGTAATTTTCCATCCACTAACTGGCAACCTAGTTTTTTCAGTTACAAATTCCCTCTCACCCATACTACATTCAGAACTGAGCAGATCTCTGCTGTGGACATCACTCTGTAAAAATAAAATGCTGATTGGCCAGTAGCCAGGCAGGAAGTATAGGCGGGACAAGCAGAGAAGAGAATTCTGGGAAGTGGAAGGCTGAGGAGGAGCCGCTGCCAGCCGCCACCATGAGTACCAACATGTAAGATACTGGTAAGTCACGAGCTATGTGGCAAGGTATAGATTTATAGAAATGGGTTAATTTAAGATAGAAGAACTAGATAACAAGAAGCCTGCCACGGCCATACAGTTTGTAAGCAATATAAGTTTCTGTGTGTTTACTTGGTTGGGTCTGAGCAACTGCAGGACTGGCGGGTGAGAGAGATTTGTCCTGACCGTGGGCCAAGCAGGACTGGAGAAAACTCTAGCTACACAGATCTCTCTATCAGTGACAACGTTCTGTTGCAGTGATCTCTAAACCTGCAATGACAGACCTAAATAAAGTCCTCTTTGTTGTAATTTCACAGCTACTGTGGTTTCCTACATGAAGTTTTTCTTTACCACCACATCTGTAGCTGCTGGAGAGATGGAGGAAGTAGGGTTGAAAATCCACCCTTTACCTCTTTGACTTATGAATGCCTTCCTTGGCAGAGCTTCCTCATTACCACATGAGGACTTAGCCAGTCCCAAGCCAGCTTTGTGAAGGGCTTGTCTCTGTGACTAGGTACTGGACTGCTGTGCTCCTAACTTAAGGCACTGCTGTCTGCTGACCCAACCCTCTCCTATAGGAGCTGTCCTAACAAATGGCTCTCAAAACATCTCTAACCACAGTCCTAATTGGACCCATTTCAGTCATACCTGGGATTAGGAAGAATAAAGGAATAACAATATAAATATTAATATAAAAACAGAATAGCAGGAGTGATAAGAATTCTTTTAGATGTTTGGAAAAGATCATGGTTATATTAGTGGTTTCACATATTCAAAATGCCTTTTTTGTTCTGTGTTTTAAGTCTGCCTTTGTATCTTTTCTCTTTTCAGATCTGTAGCAGAGTGCTTTCATATTTAAAAATACCTTTCTTTTTCAGAATCTGGAAGGCCCAGAGTTGTGCACAGAAGACAAAGAGCGGCGCTTGTGATGTAAAAGTGACCCTAAGCTCAGAGGAGTGATTAATTATTAGGATGATAATTACTTACTGTAGCTGTTATTGTTATGTGAATCGTGAGGAAAGGCATAGATTTTCAGCATCTTATTTTATTCCCCAACAATTCTATTCATTTGAAAGCTCACCTTTAATTAGTTGGCATTAACTTCTGTATCATTTGTATTCATTGCTCTCAGGCTCACTGGCTCAAATAACACAAAACAAACATATCAGGAAGATTCCCTGACATGTCTTCAAGTATTCAGAAATACATTTCTGATAGAGTATTTCATTTCCTTGCTACATTCTGGTCATTAGTACTGTACAATTAAAACCTCAGGGATGGATATGTAATAGTATTCTTGGTCTGGTGGGAAAATGTCCCATTGATTTTTTGAAAAAAATTTTCCCCATGCTGAGTGCTGACATAATGAGACCAGAAAAGTGGAAGAAGATTCCGAGTGTAGGTAGAGAACATCTTCAGAGGATATAGGGAAAGATTGGGTTGTCTTCCCTGGTTGACAAGCTTGAGTTCTTTATAAAATGTAACAACAGGAGTAGGCTTGGCAAACAGCCATATTAAATGACCAATCATATCAGGAAAGGGACCTGATGGGCACATGCCAAATGGTGGTGTGCCAAGTGAGGGGGCAATGAAAGTCAGGGGAAAGACACCCCAACCCCATGTCTGGATCTCTAGTATCTGATAACTTTAACAGAAAGAGACCGGGCAGACTTTGGGTTGATTATAATGACAATGAAAATAACCAAACAAGTAAATATAACTGTGTTATTGCGATGAGTTAAGCAGAGTCAAGCTATTTATGTGAAGTTTATAACTTTAAGACTCATGGCACCATGATAATTCACATTCTACGAAGAAGGAAATGGACACACAGAGATTAGAACTCATCTCTGATTGCCTCACTCCAAAATTCTTAATCTAATATCTGGGCCATGTTGGTTTAGTTGATTTCTAGAATTCAGGGCATGTCTACGACTGTAAGAAGGATGAAGTACTAGGTTATCCAGGCATATTTGAAAGAAAAAATTGAAAAGGAACTTTATTCAGAGAGAGAGAAAGACAAGGAGAGACAGATAGACAGACATACAGAGAAAGTGGCCACATATCTTGTATTTCCTACACACAGGAAGACAAAGGCAGGACATTCACCAGATATTGCAGGTCAATTTGATCTACATAGTGAGTTCCAGCCAAGCCAGAGATACACAACAAGACCTTGTCTCAGAAAGAAAGAGAGAGAGAGAGAGAGAGAGAGAGAGAGAGGGGATGGAGGGCAGGAGGGAGGGAGGGATGGAGAGGAAGGAAGAAAGAAAAAGCTGAGGCAAAGATGAGATGAGGCATAGCTGAATCTTCATCTGAGATCTACATAGATGGCTAGTGCAAAGCCTGTGGTACCTGAGACTTCAGTGTGCAATCTATAAGGAAGCCTGAAGCAGAGACCTAGAAGCCAGGCAGGGTTGTCAATCCCAACAGGCACAACATGCCTCTGATTCAAGGTTGAGATATCTTGAGGCTATTATTTGCCTCTCTGTTTAGATAATAACTGAGAAGCCCAAACAGAGTGGATCTGCACCAAAGCACACCAGCAAGGGGAGCCACAGGAGCTGTGAAGAGCAAATACAAAGAACTAGAGCTGGGCACTGGCTTTCACTGGAATATAGACATCTCCAGGCCAGAGCACTGTGATCCACTACCCTCTTATTTTCTTCTGAAAATAACAGAACAGAGCCTGTATTGTAATGCTTCTCTCTGTGTCACTGTTATCCTCTGGGGCATCCAGTTTGGCAGTTTTATCTGGACATTTTTCACTTCCTTCCACAAATTTCATTTTAAGCTGTTTGGTCGGGTCAGCGACTCTCCTCCCACATTCCCTATGATATGAACAACGTCTCTTGCCAGAAACTTTTTGTTCTGGAAAGCTGTGGTCCAGGAAAACAAATCCTGCTCTGACACCATCTCTACAGCCAGCTGTTGCCTACTCATGTCTTAATTTCCCTGCCAAACTTACAGTCTCCAACCAGAAGCAAGCTAAAAAGCAACACTCTGTATTCCTGCTCCTTTCTTTGCTGTAAGCCTATACCTCCAAGCTATTAAAGATATGTGTAATCAGGTTTGCTGTGGTTATATCATTCCATCTATGATAACGGTCAACAGAAGTGTAAGGCTGTAAGTTTGGTGAATTTGGGAAAACAATGTATATCTGTGTCCCATTGGATAGTGTGTGAGGTCTGTCATAGGACACTCACTTCCAGTCATCTATCTTTCCTGAAAGGAAAATCAAGTGACTATTTCAACTATTTTTTCATCACCTTCTGCTGCCTGCTGTGGGTTATTTCAACTGTCCTGTGACAGGTGACTCTTCTCTGGTCATTGTCCTCTTTGGAACGTAATCATACATACTGGTAAAACAGATGGGGTTTTGGGTAGAGTACCTGCCTAATGTATGTAAGTTTGGGGTTCCTTGCTCTGCACCAGGGATAAAAAGAAAGAGATTTTGCTATAATATGCTACCCTAGTAAGGTAGCACTTACTAGGGTTTGAAGTGGCCAGCAAATGGAATTTGGTTGGTGTTACGGTTTCAAAGTAAACTATCCCCCATAGACTCACATGTTTGAACACTTACTCCCCAGCTAGGGGTACTGTTTCAGAACTTGTGGGACAGTTAGCACAGGTGGCAGAGAAGCGTTATTTGTGAGTTATAATTAGGCTCCACTTCCTGTCACATTCTTTGGTTCCTGGCTGGCCTCTATATGAACAGCAACAGCTGCAAACTTCCATCTCAGACTGAGCATGCTCCTCCTTCCCTGCCTTCCCAGCCAGGCTGAACCAAAACCATGAGCCCAGTAAGTCCCACCTCTCTTTAGTCACTTCTATCAAGTAGGAGAAAAATACTAATAGAGATGGACTAAGAGGATAGAGCAGAGTACAATTTTGTGATCCTATATAAGAGATTCAACATATAAATGGTATATAATTATAGTAACATATAGTTATATAGGAGAGAGAGAACTAGAATGTTTGAAAAAAACAACAAAAAACAAAACAAAACAAAAAACTAATCTAGTCTAATTATAAAACTTTTTGTTAAATACTGGTATCAGTGAGGTTGGCTTTAATGAGTGTCCATACATGCACATCTGGACTTTACAAATAACTGCAGAATGAGTGTTTCACAGCATAAGAGAAAGCAAGTAAAGTTGCAAGTAAAGTTTCTAAAAGACTTTCTTACCTGTAAGAAATAGCTTACACTGGTATCTCATTAAACAAACGATGCTTCTTTCTCACAGCTCTGAACTCTGAGAAGTCCAGGGGTTGAGACATCAGAAATTGTGCTGTCTGGTGGAGGCCTACTTTCTCCTGGATGGTTGTCTTCTAACTATAACTTTACATGGTAGAAGGGCATGGTACCCTCTCTGTGATCTCATTGATAAGACACTAATGATGGTCATGAGGCTCTACCCCTAAGAACTAGTATCTTCCTCCACCTCCTAATATTTTCATCTTTCAGTATGATCAGAAGGCTTGTGTGTGTGAGCCCCCCACACACATACACACACACAAAGAGGAAGATGTATAAAGTTTCTTTAATGTGACTTTGAATTTAGTGCAGGATATGGATACACAGTAGATGATCTGAGCTGATCAGATAGTTTGTAACTTCTTTACATATCACCACCATGAAAACAAACAAAAAAAGGGTACCAGATGTGCTTCTGTTTTGCCTGGAAGCTCTTCCTATATTTTCTCAATGGTAGAACAAGGGCCTACTGAGAACACCATTTGTAACCTTAACATCATTGCCCAGGTCATGAAGTTCCCAGTTCCCAATGCTATAGTCAAACAAGCACTTCGAAAGTATTTTATGCACTGAAGAAAAGATGTGATCATTCTTGGGAGATGGTCTCTGATCTGTTCTCCTCAGATTGCCGTGGACATACCAGCTGAGGAAGGATCTAGGTGTTTCCTTCTTTCCTGGCAATGAGGCACCCCACATATATGCATGGATACTGTCTACCATGTAATGTTTCTGTAAACCATCACATCTGATGGGGATCATCTAGCCCCTAGCTGGGGTGTTTTGTCCCCAAGAGATGATTCCAAGTACTGGTTTCTCTTTCTGGCTTATTAGTCCATAACACATCTGAGCTGAACAAATGGACCCAAAGCTTCCAGGGCTTAGTAGGATTTACAAGCAATTACTGGAGTTCTAAAGGCAGCACACGCTATTACTGAGCATCTTTGTGCAGAATGTGTAGTCCTAGGCTCTCCTGGAGAGCCTTCGCTTTTTTGTGACAGCTTCAAGGTTGTGGGGAGAGAAACACAAACAACATTCATTCACACTCTCATCCTCTCACCTCAGACTTCTCTTTCCCTCTGATCCACAGTCTGAAAATTGGACATTTATTGTGGAAAATTTTTGACACTTCAACTTTTACCAGGAGGTCCTTGAGAACGAAAAGTGCTTGGGAGTCAGTTCCTTGTCTGCAGCACTGAGGTGTGTTTTGTTGTGCTTTCACGGGCTGCCTTGTTTCCAGGTGACAAGCATCTCTTCTTGCCAGGGAGGCAGCACACAGATGCTTACGAGCACAAGTCTCTTGGTCATTTCCATCTAAGTTCTTTCCTCTTTCCTCAGTTCTCTAACTAGAGGCTTGAGGTAAGCAAGTGGGTTGCTTATTCTCAAGCTGTGCATCTGTAAAGTGAGTTGTCCAGGATTTTGTAAGCATTAGAGGGAAAGATGTGCATAAATCATGCAGCACATTGGAACACAAAATTGTTTTGGATTTACCTACATAAAATTTGTCTGGCAAATTGACCAATGAGACATCTTTCTGTTTCAGGAGCTGCTGCCTTTGAAAAACTTCCATATGAGGAAAATGCAGAAGTTAGTTACCTGAGCCAAAGAGATCAGAAAATAAAAAGTCAGAAGGAATCACTGGGTGTGCAGTCTCTCTCATCTTTCAAGCAACTTTTTTTATGGGTTTACGTGCACGCATGCGTGTGTGTGTGTGTGTGTGTGTGTGTGTGTGTGTGTGTGTGTACACAGGTGGAGTCCCACAATAGTTAGGTGGCTCCTCAATTGATTTCCACCATATTGTTTTAAGACACAATCATTCATTGAATCTTGGAGCTCAATAACAGGCTAGACTGGCTGGCCAGTGAGCCCTTAAATCCCCCTGCCTTTGCCTTTCAGGGCTTGAATTACATGTGCACCCAGCCATGCCTGACGTTTTATGTAGATACTGGGGATCTAAACTCAAGTCCTCACGCTTACAGAGCAAGTCCCCAAGTGACTCACTCTAAGGAATGGAAGAAGAAAATAGGTGACAGAAAGAGACACGCGTTGGAGCACATTCTTCACCACAGACAGGGCATGCCAGGAGGAAGAAAGAGCTCTCCCCTGAAGCAGGCATGCAGAATAATCGCTGAATGGTTTTCACTCAGTATCATCCACATTTCCTACTTCTTTATGTTTTTTTGCAAACACTGTTTCTAATTGACTCAAACAGTCCAACATGTAGATGATTTATTTCACCACTCACCTACCACTGGGCATTTCATTTGTTCCTAGTGTTTGTCACAACAGATAACTCTCTGGTAAATGTCTTTACTTAAAATTATCTATGTGAATTTCTGCTAAATTTCCTTAGGATAAATGTCTACAAGTAGAATTAATATTTCAAAAATTATTTTTGGCGGTCTGAAAAGAGGCTCAGCAGTTAAGCTAGCATAGCATTCTTTCAGATGACCCAAGTTGAGTTAGCAGCACCCACATGAGGTGACTGAGCACTGCCTGTAAGCCCAGTTCCAGGGATCTAATGGCCTCGCCTGCCCTTGGGGCACTTCACACATGTCCACAAATGCTTTTGAGATTCTTATTCTGTTTTGAGCATACGGAACAAACTGAAGCATGGTAGCATCCTTTACAACAATGACTATGCTTCTTAGTCTCACAACCTCCTTCCTGAAAGAAAACTCTATTTTTTAAAGCATTAGGATATTATTTGAGATCAGCAGGTATCTCTTACTCCATTAGAGTCTTTATTTGACTCAATAAAATTTATCTTAGGCTTACTAGCTGTTAGCAATTTATTTTCTATGTATATTGGTTCATGCCCTTTGCCCAAATATTTAGGAAACAAGATTTTAGATATTTTTTTTAACACTTTTCAAGAATTTTTAATATATTAACCAAGATTTTGACATGTGCAGAAATGAGGCTGGGCCTATGATATCAGGCTTTCTATAATTCCTAACTCTAGAAATGGAAACATCACACACAGAGAGAGATGTGGATAGAAGATCTCAAGGAATGTATGTGTATAGCAGGTAGTTCAGACTGATAACTTAGCAAGAGAGAACATTCTGAGAACTGAAATATTTTTAAAATGTTTGGAACCACGCTATAGATGCTGGATTACATAATCAGGCCCTCATCAGGTGATGGGTGAGAAGATATTATAGTTTCCCATCTGGGCTAAGTCAAAGTCTTTAAACTCTACTTGCACATTCAAATTAAAATTGTGAAGGCTTGAGTCCTCCCATAGGTAAATAAATCAAAATCTCTAGAGGAGATTTGGCTTGGAAAACCAAGAATAAGAACAAATACTTCGAAAGATAATGTGCCTGGAATCAAATTTAACTAATGGAAGACATGGAAGCAGAAGGGGAGGATGGAAGGAGGAAAGGAAGCAGGGAAGGGAGGGGAAAGGAAAGGAAGGAAAGGAGAGGGGAGGAGAGGGTAGTAGGGGAAGGGAGGGGAAGGGAAGAGAAGGGAGAGGAGGGGAGGGGACAGGAGGAGCTGGAACAAACAGAACTAAAGATGACAGGCTTAAAGGAAAAGAAGGCATGCCGTGACAACAGGTGTTTTAAGAGGCGTATTAGTTACTTTTCAATTGCTGTAATAAAAAGCAATGGCAAAGGCAACTGGCAAAAATTATTTAGGCATATAGTACCAAAAGGGTAAGAGGCTATCCTGAATCCTGCCAGGGAATCATAGCAGCAGGGAATCAGCAAGGCAACAGGAACAGCCGAGAACTCACATCACCAACAGCAAGAAGAAAGCAGAGACAGACAGACAGACAGACAGAGACAGAGGACAGACACAGAGAGATACACAGGAAGAACTCTTTACATTCTCAAAGCCTGCCTCTAGTGACACACCTCCTCCAACAAGGCCACACCTTCTAAGCATTTCCAAGCAGCACCACAAACTGGGATCTAAGAATTCAAATGTCAGAGACTATGGGGGATGCCTCATTCAAACTACCACGGAAAGTAATAGCAAGGCAGGATCTAGGGCGTCAGCCTTGAGAGGCAATGTCAGGAAGCATGCAAGCAGTAGTAACACAATGCACTGAATCATCCCTAACTGAAAGGATGAAGGGAGGAGTAAAGTCTGACATTTGAGGGAACACCAACGCAGTGATGACCAGTTGGAAGGACTTCTGGAGCAGGGAGGAGGTGCCAGTTGTTAACAAGAAAACTCATACAAAGATTTATAGGCAACCACAATTAAAAAAAATCTAAAATAAGGAAAAGGGAAAAAGAGAAGGATAGATACCACATTGAGCATAATACCTAGCACACAGGAGGTATTTAAACATTGGTTCATGAATAAAAAAGGACTGGAGGAAACATCATGGCACCCAGGGTCTTCTTTCAGTGAATAGGAGGGAGGAGTCATAGAACCAGGGCAGGAAAACATGATCAGTGGACACAAATCTATTAAGTTTCATGAAGACTGTATGACAAAGAGTATTGGTAAAAAAGAAGTAGAGATAATAACACTTTACCAGAATAGTAACTCTACAACAAAGTGAGCCAAAGTTTATAATTGTTAATGAAATAGTAAGGACATTGCTGAAAGTATAAATCATTCTTGGAAAGATATAGAAGGGTAATGTAGAGCAGAAAGTATTATATATATATATGTATGTATATATATAATGTGTGTATTATATATACTCATATATACATATATAGAGAAAAGTATCTGCATTTGTTATTGTCTGGTTTTACATAGAAATTTTTCTTCCTTTATCTTAGACTATGTGTGATATACTGTGTCAAGACACTGGAAAAAAGACAAGAAAAAAGTGGACCAAAGGAAAGAGGGTAATAGTTACAACAAAGTCAAGAAAAAGCAAGAAGAGGTGTAAGAAGGAGGAGAGGTCAGTAGCCATCATCAGAAAACAGGAAAGCAAAGCAGACCCATCTTCACAACAGAAGAGAAGTGGGTAGTAGTTAAAGGCAAAGAGCAACATCAAGGATGGAGAAGGGGCTTGGGAATTGGAGTGACTAATACTAAACTCACTTTAGTGAGAAGCTGAGTTATCATCTGGGAAGGCTGACTGGAGACATCATTTTAAAAAGTAAATGGAGACACAGAAAGAAAGCCTTGAAAAAACATTCTCTGCAGGTGACAGTGAAGATTAAATTAAGGTTATAATAGAAGCTTCTGGAGCACCCAGGCAACAAGCTTTAAAATACATACAGCATTTAACACCCTAAGTTTGAGATGAAGAAAACTGAGCAGAAAGGATTCCAAGATAGTCTGGTTACCTGTTGCTATGTAACACATTGCCCCCAAAGTTGGCTTCTTCAAATGTCATTCCTTCATGGCATGGCTTCACTAGATCTTCTAACTCATAGTCTCCTGCAGTCTGCTATCAAAGGGAGCTTTGGGTTGCAGTCATTTCAAGACTTGGCCAAAGAATGCTCTGACTCTAAACCTATTTGTTATTTTATTTTATTTTATTTTATTTTATTTTATTTTATTTTATTTTATTTGCAAGACTCTGTTTTTCATAGATGTTAAACAAGATCCTCTGATCTTTGCTAGACACTGCTCTGTTAGTTATTATAGGGTCTCTCTGGCATGACAACTAGTATCATCCAAGTGCACAAGCCAAGGATACATAGTGGTGAGGCAGAAGTCATAGCCTTTTGTTATTTGTTAACTGAATCCACCAAGCTTTCTTGATTCTTGTGGCTACAGAAAGT